>JAZGTK010001304.1:0-22560 GCA_036877625.1 Ambastaia sidthimunki
GCAATTTCCTATTTAAATACATTAGATGGGCTTAAATGGAACATACTGGGCTTAAATAGCTCTACAGTGATAACTGAGGAAATAAAGATATATTCACACCAAAGTAAAAAAGATAGATTTTTTTTATGTTTGGAAAATATTACGCTTTTAACTTGATTTCATAGTTATTCTTTTTAAGTCCCATCTTCAGAATTATTAAAGGTGTTCTCATACAAAGTTTGCATATGCTAGCTGCTTTTTGGGTCACTGTACCTTTAAGCCCACCTTGAAAAAAACACAATTTTTGAAAATATTTAACTCACCCAAACCATTTATTGTGCTTTAATTGATATATTGATGTGAAAAGCATCAGAAAACATTTAGTTCATACACTTAATATTTCTAATACTCCAGCCGTGCATATCATGACTACTGATTTGACCTTGCGATTAGCTCGCTATGCCAACTAGCAAAACTCATCTTTCTAAATGAAACCAAATAGTTCAAATTAACTAAGAACAAACTCATAATACACAAAAAAACAAATCATTAATCTCTTAAATTACATAATATGGATGTACTTCGCAAATTAATGGTTGGAAATAGTTGTGAGATGATTTTTTCTGAGGGATCCCAAAACACCGAAGTTTTGAGGCGACTTAAAGTGAGCCCCCTTGAGACAGCATGAATATGGTTGGGCTTAACTCAACAATGACACATGTGAGTGGTGTTTAACAAATACTGATGTGTTAGTAATAAGTTGTCGGATTTGATAAAATAATAAGTAACACAAGACAAGACCCTCTTTTTTTTTTATAAGTCAATAAGTCAAAGTTGCAAGTGGGCTTAAATGGTGCCTGGGCTTAATGGGTACACTTACCCTATTATTTCAAAGCAGTTTAACAAAAAACAGTGTCTTACAAACTGTCCAGTAAACCAGCCATAGTCCCATATGTCCTTTTGTACATTATTATTACACCCTTGTTTCCCAGCAGTGTGCTACAGTCATGTGTTGATTTATTTTTAGAGTTGTTTTTGGAATATATTTGCAGAAATACTTTGCAGTTAGTTAAAATTTGTCAATGGCCATGTCAAAACTTACCATACTTGTGTGTTATAAGTATGCGACTGATTATTTTGTCTCAACTCACTTAAAGTGCAGCACTGTTAGGTGTTTACAAGTGTACTAATTACTATTTAATCAAATATCATGGAAGAAACTTGTAACAAAAGCTAACATAAGGTCAACCTAAATAATGGGCCAGGGCAGGGTTGGGGAAGAGGGGACATTCGGTGCCGCGGTATGTACTGTGATTTATCGTGGTTTATTGGTTCGGTTTTATATATTGTTACACCCCTACCAGATTCATATAAACTTATTCTACAGTACCAAACCTCAGGTCAGTAAATTTTATCACCCGCAACTAGATTCATATAAACTTATTCCACAGTACTGACCCAAACCTCAGGTCAGTTACCTCAACAGGTAGGGGTGTAACATACCAGTGCTGTGGTTCGGTTTGCTGTGGGTTCATGCCATGGCAGCAATGCTAAAGAAAGTGAAAGTGACATGTTTTTGTCAGATATGGTGACCCATACCCGAAGTGTGACCTCTGCATTTAACCCATCACTGATGAGGAATGAACACACACGGCAAGTTATGAACACACACACCCGGAGCAGTGGGCAGCTATCCCTGCAGCAATTGGGGGTTAGGTGCCTTGCTCAAGGGCACTTCAGTTGCTACCTGCTGGCACTGGAATCGAACCAGCAACCTACTGACTACAAGCCCGACTCCTTAACCAGTAGACCACAACTGCCCGCCAAGAACACTTGATTTACTTTTAACTTCATAATATTTCATCATTCTCCATCACTCACATATGTAGACCACTGTAATCTACAATAACTTGCTATTGTTTGTGAGTAGCACCATAAAAATAATAATGCACTATTATTTTCAATAATCTTGCAAATGTCATAAAATATATTTCCTGTCCCAAACATGTTTTTTTGTTGTTATTAATAATAGTCTAATAAATTATTTGTTAAAATATGGTACAGTATTTAAAAACATTAATATTTAGTAAGTAAGGTTACATGTGGAATTTAATAATAAATTAGTTAATGTTTTATGTGGCCATGTTGAATGTAGATATCCAAACCAACTACAACCTGAATTCTGGAAATGTTGACACGTTTTTTAAATTTGAATAAAATGAAACCTAAAAGACTTTCAAATCACATAAGCCAATTTATGTACAATAGAACATAACGAATGTTTAAATGGAGACATTTTACACTTTTATCCACTAAATGAGCTCATTTCAAATTTAATGCCTGCTACAGGTCTCAAAATAGTTTAGACGGGGCAACAAAGGGCTGAAAAAGCAAGAAAGTTTAAAAAGATTCAGCTGGGAGAACATCTAGCAACTAACTAGGTTAATTGACATAAGGTCTGTAACATGATTAGCTATTAAAGGGAGGCAGAGTCTCTTGGAAGTAAAGATGGGCAGAGGCTCTGCAATCTGTGTGAACCCGTGCGTAAAAAGGTTGTGGAATACTTTAAAAACAACATTCCTCAACATTCCATCTGCAGATGCCGACTAAAGGCTCTATCATGCAAAAAAGAAGCCATATGTGAACATGGTCCAGAAGCGCCGTAGTGTCATGTGGGGCAAGGATCATTTAAAATGGACTGTTTCAAAGTGGAAAAGTGTTCTATGGTCAGACAAGTCCAAATTTGACATTCTTGTTGGAAATCATGGACGCCTTGTCCTCCGAGCTAAAGAGGAGGGAGACCGTCCAGCATGTTATCAGCGTTCAGTTCAAAATCCAGCATCTCTGATGGTTTGGGGGTGCATACGTTTATACGGTATGGGCAGCTTGCATGTTTCATAAGGCACTATGAATGCTGACAGGTATATAAAGGTTTTAGAGCAACATATGCTCCACTCCAGACGTCTATTTCAGGGAAGGCCTTTTATATTTCAGCAGGACAATGCAAAACCACATACTGCAGCTATTACAACAGCATGGCTTCATAGTAGAAGAGTCTGGGTGCTGAATTGGCCTGCATGCAGTCCAGATCTTTCACCTATAGAGAACATTTGGCACATCATTAAACGAAAAATACGTCAAAGGCGACCCCGAACTCATCAGCTGCCGGAAACCTATATCAGGCCAGTAAAGGACCAAATTCCAACACCAAAACTCCAGAAACTCATAACCTCGATGCCCAGATGTCTTCAGACTGTTTTGAAAAAAAGAGGAGATGCTACACCATGGTAAACATGCCCCGTCCCAACTATTTTAAGACCTGTAGCAGGCTTTAATTTTGAAATGAGCTCATTTTGTGCAGAATTTTTTAAAATGTCTAAGTTTAAGCATTTATGTTCTGTGTTCTATTGTGACTAAAACATTGACTCTTGTGATTAAATTATTTTAGTCCTCATTTTATTCAAATTTAAAAAACGTCTCAACATTTCTGGAATTCGAGTTGTAATATAATGTTGAAACTAAAGTGTTTTTCAGTGCCAGGATTGTCTGACATAAACAACTGCTGAATCATTTTTTGGAATTTGTTCTTTTGATAGGAAAATCTAAAAGATTTGTAACAGAAAAAAAAATACAGCAACTAACTGCATGTTTAAATATTCAGAGCTTTTTCTTATTTCTCAGGACTAGTGAGGATCTGACTCCACTACATATCGCTGCATCCTGGGGTTGTTATCAGAATCTGCGATTATTGTTGCGGAATGGTGGAAACCCTATCCTCAAAGATCAAGTAAAATGTTTAGTGCATTACCATCTTCAGTACAAAACCACAGCCTTGCTGCATTGATCTAGAGGTTTAACATTTCATTGTTTTACATGAAGCCAGTACTGATTTCAGATTATTTGTTTTTTTTGGCTGTTTGTAAACATTGTGTGTTTTTAGGATGGCAATAAACCTTCTGACCTGGCTGAGCATGAGATGAACAGCAAATGTGCTTGTCTTCTGCAAGAGTATGAAAACCAAACATTACAGGTGGAACAAGATGTGCCCCAGTTCCAATATTGTAAGAGTTTATATTACTAGTCTGAATGAAAACCTGTTAAAGACAGTGTCATTGGATTAACATATGGTTTAACAATGTTCATTTCCTGCATGTTTAGAAGAAATTCAAGTCTCACAATATTTAATCTTTTTCTGTTTGCAGCGATTCTTTCTGCTCAGTCTGTGAGTGACAGTACCTTCAGTCTAGAAACTTCCTGCTATGGTTCAGACAGCATCTCAGTGTTGGATCACCCTGGAGTTGAACCTCTGAGTAGCACACGCCTGTCCAGTAGAGCCAGTGGACGACCTCTGAACAGAGAAAGTCAGGCATTCTGGCTCTCAGACATGTCAGGTCTGGAGTCACATGATTCTAACAACTGTAATAGAGATGAAATCAGCAAGGACTTTCCTATTCTGTCTAGTACAGCCCTTTCTGTCCTGGTCAATAAGAAGAGTCCAGGTAAATTGCCAGAATATCACACTGTAGATTGTGATAGCAATGTATTGACACAGCTGCAGCACCCTGTCCTGCCTCACTGTGAAAAGATGAAGAGCGCAACCCTCAGAGGACACCAGGATTACTTCCCAGTTTCCAGCCCCGGTCAGCAGCTGCATGTCTCTCTGGATGAGTTGAGTGATGTAACGCTGAATCTCTCACAGTACACTGATTTCTTGGGCTCAGAGCGCATGGCTACAGTGTACAGAAATCAAGGAATCGATGTCACATATCCTGACGATGTGTTCGTGTTTTCCAAAGAGGTCAATACACTGGAGGAGGAGTTTGAGAAGACTGTCGTGGGGCCGGGCCTGGTTGATAAAGGTGATGATGAAGAGAATGATGGTGAATTTAAGAGCATCATTCAGCCCCCCATCAGCAGTGGATCTAGTGAGTACAACAGCTGTGACAGCGACCCTTATAGGAGTCCAGCTGACAGTTTAGTGGGAGGTGCAGTGTTGTCAGGTGATGCAAACAATAAACATCTATCTGTGAGCGAACCTTGTACCCATAAATCAGATCTGACTGCAGGACTTTGTGCTAGAAACCAAAGTCAAATCTCAGTGAGATGTGCAAACAAAAAGCTGCCAGAAACCGATGGATGTCACGGTGAGAAATCTCACATGTCTTCAGCAGTCAGAGATGTTTACCATACTGAAACTGATTTTCTTCTCAGCCCGTTTGTCACTGGAAGGACACGCTCACGATTGAGCCGCTGCTCAGAGAGAATGAGCCAAAATTCAACTTCATCTCAGTCCAGCTGTTCTATGTTTGAACAGACACTCCCTACGGCCACCCGCTCACGGCGCAATGCTGCTAAGTCTCCATATTTAGTATCACAGTGCATGCTGACTGAAGAAAGCACAGTGGAGGATGTTGACTCACACATGAGTTCTCTGAAGTTAACAGACTCTGATAGTCAAGCTGATACACACCTGTTATCTGACAGTATGGCTGACACAGTCTTAATTTCTGCATGTCATGATCAGTCGCAATTGGAAAAAGATGTCCTTATGTCGGAAACCAATGAGAACCATGCTCCTGTTTGTCACAAAGAAACATGTGATGATCAAGTGCAACAGCAAAAAGTTGAAGAAACTAGAACAATGCCACAAACAAACTCTAATGCTTTAGAAAGTGTTCCCAATTCTCAGGGGTTTTTGTTGTTTAAAGAAATTCCAGAATATACTTTGCGTATGAGCTATGAATCCCCTAAAGCACAGACACATCAACTGGGAAATCCAGGACAGTCTGGATGCACACCCAGATACAGCATGAGTCGACTATCAGCGCACTCCAAAATGTATGCTGGGCAGATGCTGGGAAGTTTTTCCTTCAGACCTGATGAAGAACCCTTAACTGCAGAAGCAGTGGAGCCTGTGGAATACCTTTATACTGACACTGAAGAGGGCCATAAACTCATTGAGACTCATGTTCCCGTAACAGCCAACACCTCCCTTTCCTCTAGCATCAGTAACTCTGAAGAGACTCTGCTTTATGACTGGAAATCTCTTCAGCTCGGAATTACAAGTCCAGACCATAGTCAAGAAAACTATCGACCCAAACAGGAGGAGGATGTTGGAGTAAATAGTCTAACTGACCAGGAACTCAGAAACAGATTGATTGAATTGGGAGAAGATCCGGGACCCATAAACAGTCAGACCCGCCCACTGTACGTTCAGAAATTTAAGAGATCCCTTCAAAAAAAGTTGTGTACCCAGAACCCTACTAGTCTGAGTCCATCTACAAACTTTACTGGTATGTACAAAATTAAGTGCAAAGAATAACAAAGCTAGGGCAATCAACACTGTTGGTCAAAATGTGTAGTTTTGTTACTACAAAATACACAATTAAGCAAGGTATCTTAAAAAACATTCCTCAGTTTTATTAATGTAGTACCTGTTTTGCTTGCATAGGGCTAAGTCAGATAATGTGGGCAGCATCCAGCTCATGAGCCAATATTTTATTGCCCCTGACACACCTACTTATAAATGTATATTTGTTTCATTGGATAGAAGTGTCTGGATCAATGTACACTTTAATATACACTTTAATATAACTAGCCATCAACAGTCATGTAAAAATCAGACAGGATATATTTAATTTTGTGTGTCTGTATTTTTGTTTTTCTCAGCTACAGGTTATGGGCCAGAACTAGAAAAGGCTTTTCAGAGATTTCTGCTTCCAAACAGTCAGGCAGATGAACATGTTCTGTGTGTGCAGTTTGATCAGCCCGATCAGAATAAGAGGTGGCGGGAGGGTCTGATTAAATCCAGCTTTAACTACCTGCTACTTGACCCTCGGTGTGTATAAACTAGGGATGTTAAAATATACCAGTATTGACTTTATAATTATTAATACTATTACAGATTTTTATTATCACAGTTATAATAATAATTTGACAAAATACATAAAGAATTAAAAAATCTGATTCTTCTTAGCCTTTTTTAGTGCTGTCAATTAATTAAATCAAGCACACATTTTTTGTAATTGTGACTAATTGCTAAGTGACTAAATTTTATGGATATTTTTGGATTGAATCTTCAAATTAATATTAAAACAACATGAATGGACGTAGCAAAACGCCATTTTTTTTGTTCTTGGGACAAAATGAGTACTTGTATCCCTTTGACATTACAGTATAATTGAAATCATCATTTTAAATATTTAATAGGTCTGAAGTGAAAGTAATCAGATTGTTTTTATTCCATTATTAGCAAGTAATCGCATAATATTAAAAAAATATATTTTTTTATTTAAGTAAACTTAAAACAATGTTCATGTAAACCCATTATAAAGTCACATTTAGCTGTGCCTTTCATTTAGTGTTTAGTGATATTTCTTTGTCAATACCCTCAGCTCTCTGTTTGAGCAGTTGATTTTCCCCCCAAATTTATTTGTCTATTCATTTTCATGGCAAATAATAATTATTAGTTTAAAAATTGGTATTGATATTTTAATGTCAGGATTGATCATAGGTAGACTTATACTTTTTTTTCACACTTAGACCTGTCTTGTGTCCTAATCATTGAGACAACCACGTTACTGACAGGACAAAAACAGGTAGTTAGATGGAGTTTGCTTCTGTTTATAAGATCATGGGGGCCATCCTCAGTTGGCCCCCTAACTCACTTCATGCAGATGGTAAGAGCAGCCCACAGATAGCGTGATCATGTACTGTAACACTGGCCAAAGTATGTGGGGAAACGATATTAGCAAAATTCCTTTAGGAAGTGGAAGAATTAAGCTGCATTACTTGTGTATTTATTTTATCCCGTTAAATTTTAAAAAGTTGCAGCAAGTAATGTGATCATTTTGACAACCCTGCTGTTTTTTTTTTTTTATAGAGTGACCAAAAATCTTCCATATCGAAGTCAGTCCATGAGCCCTCAGGAGTGTTTTCAAACCTTCATCAGAGCTGTGTTTTATGTTGGGAAGGGCAAACGCTCCAGACCCTACAGTCACCTCTATGAAGCTCTGGAATATTTCAAAGGAGATAAGACCTCAAAGGTACAATCTTTATTAGAGAAATCTGGTCACAGTAAAAAATAAATATCAGCATTATTTGTTTTAAGTGCCACTTATCTGTCTATTGAAAAGCTATGGGGATTTGCTAAAGGAAATAGTTCACTCAAAAAAATCTAGGTAACTTTTTTTCTTCAAGATTTTTGTAGCTGGAACCTTGACCCTTGGTGATCATAAAATGCAAGTTTGTGTAACTGTCAGATTCCAAAAATCAGATACAGGTAACACGATTAATCCCTGCAAATTCTGATGATATATTGAGGTATTATGAAGTGAAGCGAACAGTCTGTGCAAGAAACTGAACATTATTTACAACACTAATGGTAATCCAAAGCCTTTGGCAACGGATCGCATTGTCTGAGCTGTGTCGTTATGTAACATACAGATCAGACTGCCTCTGATGATGGTGAGATCAGATCAGACTGCCTCTGATGATGGTGAGATAAGATCAGACTGCCTCTGATGATGGTGAGATCAGCCTCTGATGGTGGTAAAAATCAGATCGGACTGCCTCTGATGGTGGTAAAAATCAGATCGGACTGCCTCTGATGGTGGTAAAAATCAGATCGGACTGCCTCTGATGGTGGTAAAAATCAGATCGGACTGCCTGTGATGGTGGTAAAAATCAGATCGGACTGCCTCTGATGGTGGTAAAAATCAGATCGGACTGCCTCTGATGGTGGTAAAAATCAGATCGGACTGCCTCTGATGGTGGTAAAAATCAGATCGGACTGCCTCTGATGGTGGTAAAAATCAGATCGGACTGCCTCTGATTGTGGTAAAAATCAGATCGGACTGCCTCTGGTGATGGTGAAGTGACGTGTGGCCAAGTATGGTGGTCTATACTCTGAACTTGTGCTCTGCATTTAACCCATCCAAGTGCACACACACAGTAGTAAACACACAGTGGAGCAGTGGGCAGCCTTTTTGCTGCGGCGCCCGGGGAGCAATTAGGGGTTCGGTGCCTTGCTCAAGGGTCTTATCTTAGTCATGGAATTGAGGGTGGAAGAGAGCACTGGTCATTCACTCCCCCCACCTACAATCCCTGCCGGACCCGAGACTCAAACCCACAACCTTCGGGTTATAAGTCAGACTCTCTGACCACTGGCCATGATGGTGGCGACATCTAAGATTCCTAATACCAGTTTAACAGTTAAAGTGCACTAAGATCTCAGGCGAGAGAGAGAGTTCAGGTTGTTGTGTTTGTCTAAACAGCGTTTTAAAACTCAATGTATGGACTGAATGCTAAGAGACTTTGTGATGTTCTCTGTTCTTCTTGCAGAAACTCTGCTCAAAAGTGCAACATATCCTGCAGGTGTGGAATGCGGGGCATGGCGTGGTCTCATTGCACTGTTTCCAGAACGTGATCGCAGTGGAGGCATACACACGCGAGGCCTGTATGGTGGAGGCTATTGGTGAGCAGACACTTATCTTAGCTGCTTGGAGAGTTTACAGATGTTCTCTGCAGCACAAATTTTAATGGCTAGAGTGTCAATAATGTTTAATGTTTGATTTGTTTTTTTTGGTTTAAGGTTTGAAGATGCTGACAAACCAGAAGCGAGGTGATTACTATGGTTTGGTGTCTACATGGCCTGTGCGGAGAAGGAGGGAGTTAGGAGTTCACCTGCTCTACCGGGCCATGCAGATCTTCTTAGCTGAAGGAGAACGTCAGCTCAGGCCCGCAGACATTAGATGAATATTTAGTACTGTAGTCAGGCAGATAAAGCATTTAAACAAGTGTAATGTTAATAAACGGTAACACAATTGACTGAGGGCCAAGATGTGTGCTACTGCATACAAACTGTTCAAAAAAAACTAAAACAGTCACAATGTCATATGTTCCATGTTCTAAAATGAGGGTTTAATCAGTAAATTTAATCAGTACTGCAAATAATGAACAAAGTATATAAACTTATTGGTAATAATAGCAGACTTATGAAACAAGTCATTTTTTAACATGCTGTAAATATTTTTTTTTTTATGAAATGTTCTTAAGTGATTTCCTTTTGTTTTTGATTGATAGAGTAGGTCGTGTTGTTACAATGAACTTTTTGTAAAATGTCCTAAGAAACCTGTCTGGGAAAATCAAGTGTAAATTGAAGTGTTAAAGTTAATTAAAATGTATTCAAAATGGAAATGAGTCACTGCAAAAAGCAATACCATAAATCTATTAGGAGTAGTATTTAATTGGGCAACAGAAATGTGTCACTTGACAAATACGTTGCTTTCACTTAATTTATACTTTAAAATTGTCAACTTACAATTAGCCAAGTCATTTCTGAATGTTCAATGTGTCAAACTATAAAACCACATTCAGATGTTTTTGAGGTGCTCAACATGCTTGAAATGGCATGCAATTTGGCACACACATCATAGTGGTCAACTAACGGCATGGACAAAAGCTTAGATGGGTGTGGTGGGGGGACTCTGTAGTGTAGTCTGTAGTCTGTAGAGTTTTTCCTACAGTTACCAAACTCGGTGCATGTATTGTTCTCATCAAGTGGGACAACTTTCAAATTTAAGTTCATTAGCTCCACCCAAAAGGAAATGAGTCATTTCGGATCAAATGTGGATGTTCTGACAATTCCAGGCTCAGAATTTTTAAATTTCCTAGGGGATTTTATAGGATTGTCACCAAATTTGCCAGAAATTATAAGACATTGAAGATGTGAAAATGCAAAGGGGTTTTTGATATCTTGAACGGTGTTGCTATAGTGAGGCAATAAATGGTAAAAAAAAAAAAGGAAACAGGAAGTGACTTTTCTGGGTGATTTGAGTAATTTCATTCAAATTAGAGTTGTATGTTTGGTCTAAGGTACTGATGATATAGAGATGGCTGTATCTTCTGCATGCATTGACTGATCTGGTAGTTCATAAGAAAGCAACGTCCAGAAAAGAAAGTAGAAGTTTAAACAATATAACTCTTTAGTCAAACTTTCACAATGCATCTTAATCGCTATAACCCGGTTATCAAATAAACGCAAATGCTGATCATAACATTTTAGGCAAGGTAATCAATGTTATGAACATAACATTTAATAATACTTGCACAATAACAATAAGCAATTTTTGTAAAGATGCTTTAAAACAATATGCATTGTAAAAAGTTCTATACAAACAAATACTAGTTAAAAATAATACACAGCAGAGCAGATGAAAATGTAGTTATTTATGTTTGTCAGGATTTCTAATGTAATGTAACCCTAATGTAACATTCACAGCTGCAGTCATTGCATTCATAAAAACAATATGTTTCTAAAACAAACCTTTTAAGATTTTTGTAATTTGCTAAGAAGCTTTTCTCAGAGGCCAATGATGATTTTGTTTAACATTTTAATAATAATGGTTCTTTCAAAGAGAAAGAAAGTGACATGTTTTTGTCAGTTATGGTTACTCATAGCCAAAATGTGACCTCTGCATTTAACCCATCCTTCGTGAGGAGTGAACACACACACCCGGAGCAGTGGGCAGCTATCACTGCAGCACTTGGGGAGCAATTGGGGGTTAGGTGCCTTGCTCAAGAGCACTTCAGTTGCTACCTGCCGGCACTGGAATCGAACCAGCAACCGACTGATTACAAGCCCGACTCACTAACCAGTAGACCACAACTGCCCCTAAAAAGAAAGAACTTCACTATAAAGCTGCTTTGAAACAAGCTGTATTGAATAAACCACTATGTAAATGGTGACTTGACTGGTGACTGAACAAAGCTAAGCCTAAAGTTTTCCTTCTGGAGCACAAATACAAGTGAAATTTGTTCAAATTTAATATTTATTTATCTGATCAGAAATGCATTTTATACAAGAAATTGCACATAACTCAATTATACTTTTCACCATGATTTTGTCAGTAGCTTAAACTGAAACATCAAAAAAAAATCTTATTCATTATTTCAGCTTCACATCCAAGGAATAAATTTTTTTTTTTTTACAGTAAAATCATGAATATTTTTCAGCAGATTAAATCCAGCCATCAAAAGGCAAATGTTACAGTAAAGACAGGCAAAACTTACATATTTAAAACATCTGTATTCATCACTGTAGTCAACTCAGGAACCTGATTCATATAACTGTGTACAACCTAAAATCTTTGTCTGGAAGAAATAAAAATGACAATACACTAGTCTTCCTGACAGCTGACCTCATCTTAAATAAAAATAAATCTTACAGATATAAACTATTCGAGAACAGCATTGCAACAACATTGAAATGTTCATTCTTACACGTAATTCCGCCTGTTGACAGTTTTGTGCATATAACTACAATTAAATATTCATCTGTAAATCTAAATTCTGTAAAACCACCAAAAAGGTAAAAAAAAAAAAAAGCTCAAAGATCATTAGTCTGTCCTAAAATTCACAACAGTTACATAAAACGTCTATATACACACTAACAGTCATCAACGCCAATCATCACCACAGATTTAGATTTTCAGTGTTGGCAAATCCTGGCCTTTCTCGAATCTTCCAGTAAGTTCCATTTGTCACCCACACCTCTCTGCCAGCATGATCACGAGCTTGTCTGATGAAAGACAGATTTTTACAATATATGCAGATAACATTACTCTATTAAATGGATAGTTCTGCTCCTGGATGCTGATTGGTCAGGTAGAAACTCCTGGATTGGTCAACGTGCTTAGAACACATTTTTCTAAAATTATTCACATCAGTCAAACGATGTCCAAATATGTTTTTACAAGTTCACACACCCTAACAATGTGAGACACTGTAATGCTCTGGGCTTTACTAAAAAAAAAAAAGAAGAAAAAACTAGAAAATGACAGATAAACACGCTTACAAAAAACTAATATTTAGACTTCAAAAGCACCTATTTTAAGTGAAATTACAGATCATAATCTAGAAGTACTCTGACTAATGTAACATTTTAGCCAAGTTTCTGTCAAGTTACATTAGCTAAATAAAATCTACCCCACAAGGTTATTATTACTGTATTATTTGCGCCATGTTATCTATCAGGTAGAATGATTTTAACAGGTTTTACCAGTAGTATCCCAGTCTTAAACACAAGTAGCAGAACACGTCACACGTCATTGATGTGACAAAGCTGCTCAGGACTGTTAACGGGAGACTGTGGATTACAGGTTAAAGTTATAAATGTTCAGTTTCTTGCACATTCCAATCGTTTGGCTTCACGAGATCTCGATGTATTGTCAAGAGCTGTGGTGATTTTTTGTTGCCTGTATCTGCTTTATGAATCACCAATGATCAGGTTTTCATCTAAAAATATTTACTGTTGTATGTTATTGAAGAAAAATTTGATGGCCTGGGGGGTAAATAACAGCAAATTTACATTCTGGGGTGAAGTTTAGGACATCACATTTTTACAGTGTTTTAGTTATTATTAACTTTGGGGTCTATATTCATTGTAGTTGTTACCTTGCTGCCCTCATTTGAATGCTTGTTAAAAGTTAATAAAAATAAATGTATCATTGTGCATTACTGTTTAGCTGTGCTTTTACTGAGCACTGTGCTGTTTAATACTGTCTGTACTTGTATCTTAGTTCTGTCTTAAAAACTGATTTTAAAATGGTTAAAAACCAAACATTCCTTAATATTTCTATTATTTCTACTATATACTAAATTCCTATGATATCATAAAAGCAAAAGATAAATTTTTTTCTCTGTATCTGTCTGCAGCTGTTTGTATGTAAAGCACATTGAATTACCACTGGGTGTGAAACATTACATAAATAAACTTCTGCCTCACTGGCAGAAACTGTGAAATGTGTAACAACTCACTTAAAGAAACGGGGAACATGTTCCTCTCCTCTCTTGGCCATTTCCTTCCGTCTTTCACGTTGTTTTTCCTCAATATCATCTTTGCGCTTATCAGCTTCTGCCACTTTGCCCTCCTCAAGAAGTCTAGAGAGAAAATGGCTCTACAATAATGACTGACGAATCAACATTCAAAGAGTCACATTATTAGACATAATCTCTGGTACTGACGCAGATTCATTTTTTGGAAACATTTTAAAATTAAGGTAGTTATCAAATTATTTGTCATTAAAAAAATTCCAGAGTCAGCAGAGACAAAAGGTCTATCATTTTTTGACACTTAGCATATATGAATATGCCCATTTTTAGCTTTCACTGTGTTACCTTATATAGAAATATATTTGCATTATAGCATAATAGTATAACTGTTCAATTACAACTTAAGCATTACTAACAAAACATTGTGTATTATGTATGTCTTATGAAAAATTGGCAATAATACCCTGTATTTTGTGTATTTAAGTATTTTAAAATACTGTATTTTGTGTAATAAAATATTTTCCTGCGTTCAGTCATGACTGTCTTCCTGATTTCTATAAAGTTTTTGTCAGACGTTTGTTTTTCAATGTATTGTAAAGCTGCTTTGTAACAGTGCTATAAAAAATGAGTTAAACCGTAAAATACAAACAAATGCGTTGACGAAATGACCTGAACAGTGATGAAATGAGATAATCAATGTGTGTCTACTTGTTCAGCTCTGGGTGATATTAAGCGTTTTGTTTCTGCAATATAGGTACAGTAGGTCAAAATAAAGTTCTCCAGTGACCAATTATTGTTACACACCTTTGATCTGGACGGAAGCATGTGTCTGTTGGGGGCAGTTTGTCTTTTATATCAGATGTCAGTTCATTCAGTTCTCTGGCATACTGAGAGAAGCCAAAGTAATCAAAGTAATCAGCTGGCTGACAATCTGATGAAAAAAAAACCTCATCTAAACATCTGAACAAATACCCAGACTGCCAATTACTCACTGATGATCAGACTGGACTAGAAATTATTGCATTTCATTCATTTTTACATCATGACCCGGTGTGGACCTACTGGGCTTCCAGATGCATTGCGAGTTAGAAAGCATATCACAGAAAATGCCCTCATGCCACGATCCACCAAAGCGATGCACCACTTCACCGGCCCGATCAAGAACGGTACCCTGCACCTCATTCTTACTGTTCTCATCACTCCAGTAACGTGACTAAAGCAAGCAGAGAAAACACCACAAATAATAACAATAAAACAATTAAGTTCAGAAACTCTGTACATTAAATGGTGGGACCACTTCACATAAGACGTTATAAATACAGCGGTAATGTAAGACAGCAAAAGACTGACTAACTTTGATGAAGGTGATTTTGCAGGTGCACTCGTCACTATTGAGGTTGCGAATGACGACGTCACCGTAGTGCTCCAGCCATCTCTGCTGACTGAACACATTGTGGATGCAGGTCACTGCTTTATTCCACTCATAATGATCACTGTAGCTGAAGAGGAGACAGCATTCATTAAAAATAAACACACAGACAGTGAGAAAACTACAATCATGTGTCAGATGTTTAAGACACTCACTTTGGTAGTGTAACATTTACCATTCCTGTTGACAATATTTCCACAGATTTGCCCCAGAATTTATTCTTCCACCGCTGGTCTGAAGGGAATTAGGATAAACAGATTTCACTCCTGTTGACCCTGCCTATGTACAACCTTTGAAGTAAATCCTAAACTGACACACTGTTAACTGCTACACTGTTACCTATAAAAGTAACATTCAAAACTGCTAAAGAATTACCTTGCCAAAAAGTGAAGTTCTCAGACTCTGCATGACAGGCCGACAGAGGTGGGTGATGACTGACCTAGAAAACAAAACAGCAAAAGTGGTACAGAGCTTAAAAACAAATCTTTTCCAGTCTACTTTTTAATGAGATTTAGCAGCTATAAATCACTCTTACCTGTTCTGCAACATAGCGGAAACCCCGATCCTCACGTATGTTCTCATACGTTTCTCCTAGAACAGGATTGAAGGGTTTGTAGCGATTACGCCAGCTAGCCCAGGCATAGCCCGATATAGAGAATGCAGCTACATAAACCTAAACATAAACAACCAGCACTCTTTTAAAATGTCTTTAGAATATTGCACATGCAGTATAATTTAAAACAATCCACTAGACTTGTGCATGTCAAATGTTAGAAACGTATACTAAACTATGGTTTATTTATGATGTTGCTAGGGTGATCTAAATGGTTGCTAGGGTGTGGTCAGAAAGTTGCCAGGGCAATACCTTAAGCCCACTGATAGCCCGAGTCAAATAAGCCCACCCACATCTCTACAAGGTTCTAATGTTAAGATATGGCTTATTTATTTTACTACATGGTTGCCAGGGTACAGTAAGTGGTTGCTAGGGTGTAGCTAGACAGTTAACTGGGTAAAACCAAGAGATGTGAATCAAAAGAGCCAACTCTCATGTCTCTATGATGTTCTGGTGCTGAGATGCAGCTAATTCATGTTGGTTACTAGGGTGCTCTAAATGGTTGCTAGGACATGGCTGGACAGTTTCCACGGTAATAATTAAAGTCAGAGTCAAAAAAGGCTACATTGTCTACAATGTTCTACTGCCTATCACCTTTTTAAATGGAAGTCAAGGGGATGTTGCTAGGGTACTGTAACTGTTTGCTATGGTGTGACTATGAAGTTTAAATGTCACCACTTGTTGTTGCTTGCCAAGCGATATGAGTCTAGTCCCAAGTCTCAACAACATTCTGATGCTGAGCTATCACAAAATTCAGCCCAATGTTAAGTCCATGAAATTTTTTGCCCACTTTTTCATGTTTTCCCAGAAAACATTGTACATCCAATGACTTAGTCATAGCACACCTCTCCTCAATAGGCCGGTCGATTTGACCCCTCATTTATGGGTCTACAATAAACGTGTGGGACGAGTTTTGTACCGAAGCTGTCCAAGAGAAGAGTATGCAAGAGAGTAATGGTGATGCTTCACAAGCACAACTAAAGTATTTAAAATCCAAAGTTGCATCTGGTAATGTTTATTAATGCACTTATTGAGGGACAGACTATGGACAATTGTATTGGTATAAACTAAGATTAACAGGTTAATAAATGCTGTAAATATATTGCTTAGTTAGTTCATATTATGTGCACTCGGATGCATTAATGTTAAAAAATGTATTAAATAAATTCAATCGAACCTTATTGTAAAGTGTTAGGTGTTGAAGTGGTTTTGTTGCTATTTTAAGTTTCTTCCCGTTCCACCTTACCAGTCAGAAAACACTGAGATTGGTACACCTGTAAGTTAGACTATAATATACTGTTAGCTGCTGCTCACCAAAGGCCTGTGTGTTGACATGTAAAATTTGCTCTTTAAATAAGACGAAATGCTCAAGAGCAGGGCAGAAATATGCTGGCCAAGTAAGTTTTCAGGTGTTTTTTATTATTTAATGAAAGAAATTTATGTTCAATGTGTCCAGTCACCTAATAGTAAGTTACTTTTCCGCCAGGGCCATGTTAAATGTCACCCCTCTCCATTAAATGCATTCAACTGGGCTATCCCTGCTACCCACTTTTCATTCCCATCTCCATTTATTCGCTGGCCTGGCCCTTGGACACACCTCTGGCCCAGAATCCATTATTGCATTGCATTTTTCTACTAAGAAAACACCAAGTCATACATTAACCTATTAACAGGTCCCAAATAGTGAATTGGTGGAAGTGTTTTATTTAAATTTATTGCAACTGAAAAACTGTTTTATAGTGTTCAGAAGGCCCCCAGAGTCCATTGCACCCAATTTTTGTCAATGAACCTTTTTTGAATGGAATAAATTAAGAGGACAAGCTGTATCTTACCACTGGAGTGCTCTAGAAAGGTATTATTGTATTATTACCATTCTCTGGAAGGGGTCATCTGTGTGGTTGGCAGTATCCAGAAGTTCAGAGTATTCCAGCTCTTCACTCACACGCTGCAATAAACTCAGCGGCTCGTTCAAAGCAACCGGCATGGAGACACGGGACAAGTCTTTCCCGATGTTGTTGTAGAGGATGGTGAGGATTCCAATATGGCTGTTATCAGTGCTGTGTTTAGGAAGCACACTACGTCTCCCCTTGTTTCTTGGAGAACTAACAGGCAAATCTGTAGCGTTAGACACACTGCCTCTGTATTTTATGGTCGCAGTGGCTGAAAATCAGAATATAACATTTATGTACACGTATAGCAATTTAACATCTGGTATAATTACAAGCTTTTAGGTTGATTGACTCAAAGTGACACTGTGATGCTATTCAAACTGTAACAGTGTTTGTGCTGCCCATGACAACAAAGTAACACTGACTCCAGATAGAGCACGAAATGTGGGGTGTGTAGTTTGTAATCAGAATTACAAAACAATTGTAATTTTTGTTGAAACTAGTGGTACGCTACACTAGATAAACTACACACTTGTGTCACAAAGTCTTTAAAGATAGTTACAATTTGATCATTAGCTAACCAAACAGCTCTCAGTAATGTGCATGCAGTACTTGCTGATGCAGAGTGGCCTTCCTCCAAATCAGATGTGCTTGTGGTGACGTCACTCAAGCAAGATTCATCAGAAGTCTCGTTTTCAGACATACACTCACAAACCACGTCACTGGCATCAAAATACTCCGCCACCGAGTCGGTCACCGAGAGCGTGCGGTGAAGCTTACGCTCCTGAGAGGGGGTGGGCTAAAAAAAAAAAAAAAAAAAAAAAATCAACAGAACGACAAAAACAAAATCAAAGATCACTCAGAAGTTACTTCAAAACATAAGAAAATAAAGGACACACACCTGATCCTGACGTACAGTACAGTAAGATTCATCGGAGGAATCCGAGAGTGACACAGAGTGAACACGAGTTAAACGGGACTGAAGCTCCAGCTAATGAAAGAATAAATAAGTAAAACTTGCATGCATGTAAATTTATTCAGCCCTACATAAACTAATGCCAAATGTGAATTAATCTAACTTAGTGATCCATACATGAAACGTGACCTCTGCATTTACCCCTAGTGGTAGGTAGTGAACACATACAGAGCAGTAGGCAGTTATCACTGCAGCGCCCTGGAAGCAACTGGGGAAATGGTACCTTGCTCAAAGGCACCTCAGTTGTTTTCTGCCAGGAAATGGGGATCTAACCTGGAACACTTGGGTTACAAGTCCAACTCTAACCATTAGGCAACTACTGCGCTTCATGAAATATGAAAAATGTTCAACAAAACCCAGGATTATATTAACCAAGATCATGTAGATCATGGTGATAAATGATCAGTTTAGAAACACATTGTGATTTTATGTATTCTAATGCGTTAGACTTGTGTTTATTTAATGTGTTTTTCTTTAAGAGCGCGCTCTCCCACATTGACTATAGGTATCTAGCATATTATGAGCACCGTGTCAATGTGTGATGTTTTAGTGACACAAGCTTTGTTAATACTAAGTTCTCACTATGTTCTCATGCAGATGTCATGGTATTAATTCCTGGGACATACTACATAGTGTCAGAAGACGGCACAGACTTTTTGCCTGCAAATGAACCGTTTTTGTAGAAAACAGAGACTGCTCGTAAAGGTTTTTCTCAAGACCGCGTAGTGAGTGATTATGGCGGATTGTTTTCGGAGACCAGACCTGCTCTGTTTCGAAGGGAATGTTACCAACAACTGGCGAATATTCGAGCAGGAGTATGACATTTTCAATCCTCAATCTCGCAGGGCCGGAGGCCATAGAACGAGAGCGTTCGTTCGTCTACGCAGCGGAGGTGCGTGCACCGGGTGAGAATGGCGCCGTTTTAACTTCCGCAGAAACGAGAGAAGATCCCGAATGCCTAAAAAGTTTCGTGAAATTTGTAACCCACAACAAAACAAAACCATGGAGAGACACAAGTTTCACTCCAGAAACAAGGTGATACTATAGAGTCATTTATCAGTTATCTCAGGATTAAAGCAAAAGCATGCCGTTTCGGAGAATTAACGGACAAACTAATCTATGATAGGATAGTATGCGGCATCAACAGTGAAAGCTTAAGGAAAGCACTGTTAATGGACAGCGATTTAACACTTACAAAAGCCATTACAATATGTCGCATACATGAAATGACTGAGGAAAATAATAAAACATTGGCGACGCCTCAGACGCCCAGTAACTTGGATGCAGCACATCCAGTTTTCAGCAGGTACCACCAGTATTGGAGCAGAATGATTCACCCACCATAACTAATTGCAAAAACTGTGGAAACAATCATGTGGCAAAGAAAGAAAATTGCCGGGCTTTTGGACAGCTGTGCCACAACTGCAAGAAAATGAATCATTTCAAAAAATGTTGCAGATCACGTCAGTTTGGTCCAAAGAAAACAAGCTACAAAAAAACCGTACACGAACTTAAAATTTCACAAGGCCCCTGTATATGATGACCCTTTTTATGTTGATGGCATTGAATTTGATAGGTGTGTTAACACTGTTAACCCCTCTGCAGCTGAGCAGGAAGAGGGATTTGTCACTTTGCACATAAAACTCCAATTGAGGTGAAAGTCGACACTGGAGCAAAGTATAATTGTAATGTCGCAAACAATCTTCAAGCAAATTGCAAAAGATGAACAACCAGTAAAGCAAGAAAGCTTGCCTAACCTTGTGGCTTACAGTGGAAGTAGAATTAAAACAAGGTTTAATTACACTGCAATGTACTTTAAAAGGACAAAATCACTCACTCCCATTCTTCTTGGTGGATCAAGATGTCCAACCACTGTTAGGATTTCGTACATGTTTAGACATGGGGATTGTCACAATGAGCCCACATGTTCACCTGGTCAGTATGGAGTGTGGCAATGAACAAATCCTCAAAGAATACAAAGACTTGTTCACTGATGAACTTGGGGAGCTTCCAATTACATACTCCATGAGAGTAGACCTAAGTTCACCCTGCACATCGCATTCCACTGGCAATGCAGGATCGTGTTAAAGCAGAGCTGGACCGCATGCAGAGTTTGGGTGTCATAACACCAGTCTCCGAGCCAACAGACTGGGTTTCGTCCATGGTCATGACGCATAAAAAAGACAGACAAGAAATTAGACTGTGCATTAATCCTAAAGATCTCAACACTGCCTTAAAGAGACCCCACCACCCAATGTGCAGCATAGAGGAAGTAGCATCCCAGATGTCAGGGGCAACTGTATTTTCTGTGCTAGATGTAAATAACTCTTTCTGGCAGACCGCAAGTCTTCTATTATGACTACGTTCAGCAATCCGTTTGGGCGCTATAGATTCCTTCGTATGCCATTTTGCATAAACTGCAAAGTGTTCCAGCGCTCAATGGAGCAGCTATTTTTAGGATACTCCTGTGCTATCATTGTCGATGGCATCATTATCGGAGGCCGTGATGCCGCAGAACATGACAAATTTAAAAAGAGTGAGCTTAGTTTGAGCTTAACCAAGCATGAGAGGTCAAGCTCAAACTAAATCCTGCCAAATGCAAGTTCTGTCTGGACCAAGTCAGCTATGTAGGCCATATCTTTACTAGCTAAGGCTTGAAGGCTGACCTCTCAAAAACAAAAGCTATCTTTAAGATGCAAGCTCCCAAGGATGTTTCAGCATTGCAGCGCTTCCTTGTAATGGCAAATTACCTGGGGAAGTTTATCCCAAACTTTAGGGATGTTGCTGCACCTCTAAGGAAGCTAACACACAAAGAAACTGCATGGTACCAGCAGCACCAACAAGCATTCGATACCCTCAAAGCATGTTTGACCAGCCCACCCGTCTTATCATACTATGATGTAAAAAAGCCAGTCACATTAACCTGTGATGCCTCATGTTTTGGACTCGGTTGCATATGCATCTCTCACAGACACAGAGACGCGTTACGCACAGATCGAAAAGGAGCTGCTTGTTGTCGTATTCGCCTGTACCAAATTCAGGGATTATGTGTACGGGAAATCTACAGTCGTCGAAACAGACCAACAGCACTTGGTGACCATTCTAAAGAAACCCATCCACACAGCCCCTGCACGTTTACAGAGAATGATGCTTAGGTTACAATGCTACAACATCACTCTATTGTATAAGAAGGGTAAGCATATGTATCTTGCGGACACCATATCTCAAGCTCCGAACACAGCAGTCCCTTCAGATGCTAAAAATGACACATTTGAGGTAATGTCCGTCAGTTACATCTCCACTGCTTGACTGGAGGAACTCAGAAAGCCTAACCCTAGATATGAACAATGAGTTCTACTAATGGTAAATTTAGTGGCACTTTGATTCTTATTTGAATATCTGACAAATGTGTTTATTGTGGCTATTTCAACATGTTGACAATACCATTCTTGTTGATTTATTTTCTTAATGCAATGGTTTAATCATTTACTGCAGTGACTAAGTTAACCAAGTTAATGTCATATTTAACAATAAACAGATTTTTTTTTTCCATATGTTTGATTTCTTTGATGGGAGATTTCAGCTAAAGGAAGGGCATGTAGATCATGGTGATAAATGATCTGTTTAGAAACACATTGCGATTTTATGTATTCTAATGGGTTAGACTTTAAATGTGTTTATTTCTTTAAGAGCGCGCTCTCCCTCATTGGCTATAGGTATCTGGCATATTATGAACACGGTGTCAATGTGTGATGTTTTAGTGACACGCTTTGTTAATAAACACTAAGTTCTTATGCGGATGTCATGGTATTAATTCCTGGGACATACTACACAAGGTTAA
>JAZGTK010001304.1:22579-42134 GCA_036877625.1 Ambastaia sidthimunki
AAAAAAAAACACGTAATTGCCTTAAACTAACCTGATAAGCTGTAATGAGATCAGCTTTTCCATAACAGCAAATAACAGCTAGGAGTGACAAACAGTGATTTTAAAAATCTACAGTCGGTGTATAAGGTCAGTTTTATATAATCCTTTTAAATTCTAGAAAAAAAGCAACTTGGAGGTATTTCAGGCTGTATGTCTGTAAAGACCCTGTATGATTTACTCTTAATTCTTTAGGGACATCAGCAGAAACTGCAGAGATGTTGCACACCGTCTTCTTATAACTGACATGTCACATGTAAATCACTAATTAATTATTCAGGAAAGTAAACAACCATGTATCCAAGTTCCACAGCACACGCTTCCTTCACTCTGCTTAAATCATTACAATGATCTGCTTCTCTACTTCATCCATGTAAGAGAAACAGAAAGTTTTTTAACTACTTAAAAACTACTACTTTGAAGTAGTAAACTACTTTTAAACTACTTTTAACTACTTTAACTTCAACTATTGCTATGAGAATTTAATTATAAACATTTTCTTCTCTTGCACTGAATGGACCAACAGAGATTATTTTTCTATAAAAAGAGGAAAGTTCAACAGAGGAAAGAAAGTCAAACACCTAGGTTGGCATGCAAGTAAATGGTATACTATTTTTTTACTATAAACATGATTTTGTAAAAAGGGGTGAAATACAAACACTCAAAGAGTTAACTGTCTCAATGTAGCCAACCTTCTAACAACACTATCATATAACATAGAAACAAAAAAATGAAATTTTTGCCATGTTACAACACTGTCACAATGTGATTTTTTACCTCAGAGAGGGTTGTGCACAATGTGGCCAACTGATGAGAGGTGGACTGCTGGAGGTCAGGTCCAGTCCAAGCCTGTCTGACCCGCTCCCGCTCCAAAGCCAGAGACTCATGAATGGACTTCAGAGATGCGTGAACTATACATACAAACAAACGAGTTAAAGGATTCATGTTATGCTTTCTCAATGTTTAATGTACACATTTATTACACGTCACACAATTAATTACACAGAAATATTTAATGTGTAATGTTGCTGTTTGAGTATAAAAATGATCTGCAATCAGTTACAAGGCTTAAACCTCACTGTAAAGGGACACATTCTCTTTATCAGAAAACACTTTAAAAACTACAAGAAATGTGGTTGGAACTACAACACTTATGTATATTGTGTCACAATTTTGCTCATTGAAATAATTCCCACCAAAAGATTTTGCCAAAAAATGTCAGTCCACTTGTTAAACTGATAAGACAAAACTGACACCATTGTTAATTTGTTTCTGTTTTCATCTCAAAGCATGCAAACCAATTCTAGTACACCCCAAAAACTAAAAGACTTCATAAGCATAATAGGAGCCCTTTATCTTCAGTCTTAAACGGACACTTAACCACATGATTAATGCATAATTTCCTGTGAAATGATGCAGGTGAGAGCAACTGAATGTGGTGTAATAAATCATCTCCACGTCCTACTTAAAGAACAACATTAGCAAACTGTTCAGAACTTGCTCCCGACTGACAGAAAGCTACATCTGAGAATCTACTGACAGAAGACAAATGAAGCATGTCTGAACCTTTTTCACACATGGCACAGATGTCAAGCTGCAGTTTCTTGCTCTCTGGTAAGGAGCCCTCTGGTGTGGACAGCTGAGAATAAACATAATCTGGGATGGACTGAAGGGAGGCAGCCAGACCAGATGACATGCCCAAGTGACTGGAGGAGAACTGCTGTAACAAGCCAAAGAGCAGAACATTACAAGTGAATCCTGAGAAAGATTGTGCAAACCTGAGGAATATCAGTGAATCAGATGTCAAATAAACATACCTATTTATATTTATTCAGCAAACATTTTCAAAGGAGATACATGCAAATATTGCAAGTACATAAAGCAAAGAAAAAAATGCTTTAACTTACAATTCCCAGAGATTCGACTCGGGACAGCGTTCGCGAGTGTCCCCAAATTTTTCCTGACTTTTTTTTGGGTTTCTCAAGGCTAAGATTCTGATGGACAGAGACATGATCATGTTTAAATGTGCGATTTGACGGATGTTTTTTGCGATGTTGTCTGCCTCAGACTCACCTGCATGCTGATTCTGCGCTCCAGGTCACTGTTGGTGATGGGAAAACCTTCCTTATGACAATGAAGCCTCTGAATCAGCAGAGACAGTTCAGCCAAATCCAGCTGAACTCGGGAAAGTTCTGTGGGTGGGAAATAAAGAACGTCACACATCTGACAGCATAAGGCCCAGATTACGTGACAACATCATACACAGATATTTTCATCTGCCCACTCTGAAATGAATTTAAAACTAAGGTTGTCCAAACATTTATCTGGTATAGATAATCTGGTTATGTATAGATTATCTGGTTATGGCCAGTGTCTTATAGTGATGCCCCACGTACAGCTCTATAAAATGGTGTCCCACATACTCTGGACTGGTGGTTATTAGGAAATACAAACCTTGCTGACACATGTCTGCATCGTGTGCCTGCCGGAGCCAGTCAGAAATGTTTCTGTTCATCCGAGATGAAGATGCAGAGGGTGAACTTTGAGTTTCTGACCCCAACAATGATGACATGCTCTGATATTGTGGAACCTTGGGAAACAAAAATAAAAAGCATGCAGTAAAGGTCTATGAAAGACTTAATGTTGAATGATCAAGAGTTAACTGTAGTTATTATCACTGACAATTTAAAAGTCTCAAAAAAATAAAAAACGCATCAGCTCACCATCACTCCGTTTCTCTGGTCAAAACTGGCCACAGCAGGTACACTATTGTTGTTTCCTGTGGAGAGGGCCTGCAAGACCCCCTGGTGCAGGTTTATAGCTTCAGTCTTCCTAAAAAGACGATGAGCTGTCAGTTTGGTCAGCCAGATGTAGAAGATATCGTCACTCTTGGCCTGAAAGAAGTTCAGATATTCCACATGCACATCTATTCGGCACAGAATTCCAAGTCAGATAATATGATATCACTTCAGTCAAATACTCACCTTCACATGGTACAAACTGTCACCTGCATCAAGATCAATGCGTTTAGACTTTCTGTTCACAGACATGACAGCAAGACTAACATCCAGAACACCATGAATCTTCCCATTAACAATCTGAGGAAGTAAACATTCACAGCAGATCAGAGGATTACCAATCAGTCATGGATATGACTACTATTACAAAAAAAAACCCCTGGTTTACTCACATCTTGCTGAGTTTTTGAGTAACTGAGAATCCCTTTATCTAATACAAAGTATCTCTGAAAAGAGAAACACAAACATGTGAACAGGCATTTCTTCTCCTTCAGTATTCTCCCTGCTGATCTGGTAACGTACCTTATGCCAGCCCTGAAGAGGAGACTTGCGTTTTTTCATAAGAAATCCCTCACAAATGCCAGGAACACTGTTTTCCCGGACCATTCCAGCACCTGGTGCAGATTTTAAATCTAATATCACTTCCCAATCCCTGTTCTGCATAAAAAAAATAAAACTTAATTGATACAAATCATTGTTCTCAAGCTCAGATAGGGTTTAAAATTTCTCCATTTCAAGGATTTAAAAAAATTAGCCAAGAAATCATTTGAAGCCCCAAACCAAACCAACCACTCTGAGAAAACACAAAAGCAACAATGAACTACACATCTCATTAAACACTGTGCACTACATAACTGAACAAACAACTACATTATGTATGAAACTATTGATACAGTATAAAAATAATAGTAATAAAAAATACAGTATACAATAGTTGAAGTTTAATGTGAAACGTTTAAGTTATACGAGTGGAAGCAAACAAAATTCATGACATTATTCATGGGAGTTTCAAATGTTTGCGTTACAATGGTTGAGCTCATTGGTGGTTCATGTTTCTGTGGTAACAACAACTAACAGCAGACTGACCTGTCGCGAGTGGCGTGAAGATCCGGAGCTGTCGGTGCATGAGTGTGTGGGCTTAACTGCAGATTTCTCCTGAACACTCATCACTGATTGGCGGCTGGTAGTCGGAGGATTTTTGTATTCTACAAGTCAGACAGATTCAGGACTGGATGTCAAACAAACTCTGACACACAAAAGACAAGCCTGAGTAAAACTCATTTAAGAAGCTCTTGAGGGCGAATCTGTTTCCTCTTCATTCACTCTAATTTCTCTTTAATGAGAATGTAAATATGTCTTTTTTTAACATGTTCTTTTACAGCTTACTACAAATCTACCAGACATCTTTTGATGTAATATACAGTGCATTCAGAAAGTATTTACTTTCCAATGTAAACTCTGTTGCAGCCTGTTTAAATTCAATTTTTCCTCATTAATCTACACTCAGTACCCCCAGAAATTTTAGAATTTAACAAAATACATTTAAAGTATTGTAGTATCAGGCTGCAACATAAAATGTAAAAAAGTGAATAGGGTCTGAATACTTTCTGAATGCACTGTACATACACCTGCATCAACAGTATCAGCTCCATTCAAATGTTTACTTCTTCAGATACATGTCCCCTCTCGCAATGTACCTTCTGTTTATCCTGTCTCTAGCATCAGAACACAATTCCCACTAGTAAATGTAGCTTTGTAGACTTGGCTTGTTGTAGGGCAAAATATTAATGCTCTCTTCCTTTGTATGTAACTTTGGAAACAAGCATCTGCTAAATGAATAAATGTAAGTTTACACTGTAAATGAGACTAGACCATAACACTGAATTTAATATTAAAATTAAAAAAAAATAAGTGTTCCGTTTTACACTTCATCCCATGCATGAGTGATTACTTACACAATCTCAGCTGAGGGTTCAAAGACACTAACACAAACTAACACTTTAACATTGTAGTTTTCAGTTTTATATGGCTCTTATTTATACAGTACAGTCAACCTAACATGTGTAATGTTTACATATTTCAAATGTGTTAAATCCTTTTCCTAAAATATTAAGAACAGTCTGTCTACTGTACAAAACAAACTTTATTAATTGCAAAGATTCAAATATTTTTATAACTAGAATTGAATTGCCCAGCAACTTTCCATTAAAAAAGGCAAGATAGAAAGTTTCACAAAATGCTGGACATTTCAAAAACATTTAACAACATTTTCCAGGACAGGAAACTGCTCAAAACCGGCCCCCTTTCAATTACACTAAATATTATCTTCATCAACTGCCAATGTCAGACCACAGTCAAAGTGGAGTTTGTCATTTCAACCATATATAAGTACATAGTGAAACAAAACAACGTTTCTCCAGGACCAAGGTGCTACAGTACAACACAAAACTAGAATGAATGGTATTTACATAATGTATATATACATAAACACTAAAAGTGTTATGTATACAAACAGACAGCACAAGACAGTACAGTACAGTCAGACAGCACAGTGACTACTGGGACTGACAATGGCATGTGCAGCGCCAACCAATACACAGTTCTGTATAAAAGTGATTGTAGTGTTTGTATAGAAGTGTTCAGTAGTGCAAATATTAAATAGTGCAATGGCAAGTAGTTCAAATTGCAAATGAGTTATTGTGTATTTAGGAGCCTGATGGCATGGGGGGGGTTTGGGGGTGGAGCTGTTGCATAGTCTGGTCATGAGGGCCTGAATGCTTCGGTACCGTTTACCAGACAGGAGGGTAAAAAGTGTGTGAGGGGTGTGTAGGGTCATCCACAATGCTGGTGGCTTTGCAGATGCAGAGTGAAGGGTCTGTGATGGAGGGAAGAGACACCCCAATGATCTTCTCAACTGTTCTCACTATCCGCTGCAGGGTCTTGCGGTGCAATTCCCAAACCAGGCAGTGATGCAGCTGCTCAGGATGCTCTCGATTGTCCCTCTGCAGAACATGGTGAAAAATTACAGGCGCTGCTGGGTTTTCTTTATGGAACTGGTGTTGAGCGACCAGGTGAGGTTCTCGGTTAGGTGAACGCCAAGAAACCTGGTGCTCTTGACGATCTCCACAGAGGAGCCGTCAATGTACAAGGGAGAGTGGTCTCTCTGTGCTCTTCTGAAGTCTTTAGTTTTGTCTATGTTCAGAGACAGGCTGTTGAAAAGTGAAAGTGAAATGTTTTTGTCAGTTATGGTTACCAGGGCTCGTCCAGGATTTGAACCCGGGACCTCTCGCACCCTAAGTGAGAATCATACCCCTAGACCAACGAGCCAACACAGACTTGGCTCTACACCAGTCCGTTAACTGCTGCACCACAGTCGTTTAATCGGCGAACTTGACGATGTGATTCAAGCTGTGCATTGCTACACAGTCAGCAGAGTGAACAGCAATGGACTAAGCACACAGCCCTGTGGGGCCCCAGTGCTCAGTGTGATGGTGTTAGAGATGCTGTTCCCTATCCGGGGGAAAAGGCCCAGCAGGTTTAGCTTTTCAGTCAGGTGCTGAGGAATGATGGTGTTGAATGCTGAACTGAAGTTAATGAAAAGATGTTGTGACTACGGTGCTGCTCAGGGAGATGTTGAAGATGTCTGTAAAAACATCTGCCAGTTGGTCTGCACATCCTCTGAGCACCCTACCAGGAATGTTGTCTGGTCCAGCAGCCTTTCGCGAGTTTACTCTGTGTAGAGTCTTCCTCACATCGGTTGTGGTTAGACACAGCATCTGGTCGTTGGGGGGAGGGGTTGTCTTCATCACTGTTACACCATTTTGTGCCTCAAACCGAGCGTAGAAGTCGTTCAGCGGATCTGGAAGGGAGGCATCCTTGTCACAGACAGGTGGTGTTGACCTGTAGTTGGTGATAGCCTGGATGCCCTGCCACATGTGCCTCTGCTGGTCTTGAAGTGGCTGTGGATTCTCCAAGCGTGTGCGTGCTTTGCCTCTCTGATGGCTCGGGACAGTTTGGCCCTCGCTGTTCTTAGGGCCGCCTTGTCGTCTTCCCTGAAGGCGGAGTCTCGGGTTCTCAGTCATCCACAGCTTCTAGTTGGAGCCAGGTTTTTACCTGCTTCAGAACCCGTTTCGAGTGTCTGGCAAGCGGCCTGTATGCTGGAATTAGCATAACAGAAATGTGGTCTGAGTAGCCGAGGTGGGCTACTGCCCGGTACGCGCCAGGGATGTTTGTGTAAACAAGATCCAGCGTGTTTTTCCCCCTCATTGGAAAGTCCACATGCTGATGAAATTTAGGGAGCACTGACTTGAGATTTGCATGGTTGAAATATTCAGCAACAATAAACAGTCCATCGGGGTTAGAGTTGACCAGGCTTTCTTTGTCTGCGACATCAGGTGAAAACCAGTTTCCTAACAGCCCCATACAGTTTGCAGAGCGCATCACTAGCGTTAGCGCTGGGTGGAATGTAAACTCCTATAATAAGCATGCTAGTGAATTCCCATGGTAAATAAAAAGGTCTGCATCTAACAGTCACAAACTCCAACAGCGATGAGCAGTAACTAAAAAGAACAGAAACTAGTTCTTGCACCATTCCGTGTTGATGTAAACACACAAGCCACCACCACAGGATGCAATAATCAAGATTCAGTCCCTTATTAAATCACTTATGAGAAACTTCTAGCAATACATTAAAACATTATTTATAATACAAAGCAAGATTGGTCAGATTGTTACAGACAAAGAAAGCCTGGTCAAATACATTTGTACAAAAAGAAAAAAAAAAAATAATAAATTCTTTAAGTGATGCAGTTTCCCAATGACACGTTTGCCAAGTAAGTGTAAAACTTTAGGACCCTAAGAATCTCAGCAATGTTAACAAACAGGTTTTGAAAACAAGAGAGGTTTCTCTTCAACTATGTTAAACTGTTGGTAAAGGTATGACCCGATAGGGATCTTGACTGATCTTATCAGACAGTTTCTCTGTCCAATTTACTCAAATCATAAAAGAGGACAGAGAACTTTAATAATAATAATAATATGATCAGTAACTCACTGGAATTGGGTTACTGTTGAATCAATTTCATACACTGTTCATAGGAAAGCAGTCTTATGTATATAAATAATGTCTGTGTGTGGAATGTGATCTGCACGTTCAGGTGAGCACATCACGTGTTAATGGTATTAAGTTAATGGCAATTTCTTCTTTGTCCCGTTGCTCAGAGTCACTTAATCTGATAAATAAAATAAAACCACCGCATGTTTGACACAAACTCTTACCAACTAACAACATACAACTTACAACGATAACACGTTAAAGTACATAACTAGTGAAAAAAATCAATCACGCAGTCATCACGATCTACAACAAACAGCTGGTTAATCATAACTTAAGTAGCCCACATTCACCACATTTAATCGAATTCATGCATTCTCATAAATCAGTTGTGTGTTTCTGAATGAAGAGTTTAATGCTGAAATTACCTGACACAGGTGAGGAGTCTCGCGTGCTCTACTCAAGCAGCAGCGGTGCTCTTACCGAAGCCTGCTAATGACGTCACACAGGTGAGTTCACGCCGCGACAACTACTTTACATAATGCATCAGCATTTACTACACGTTTATTTACATATGACGTTTTGCATATTTTCTTTTGATGAGATTTATGTGCTTAGTTTTAGCGTAAATTCTATTGTCTGAAAGGTTAAAGATGGAGGAAATAGAAATACACACACAATAAATTACCTTTCATTCCTTTTCAAATAAATAAATACACTAAATTGAAATACTTTTTGAAATTTATTTTGGACTCCATACCTTCAAATTACAGTTGCTTTTAGTCTGTTGTGCAAATAAAGCATTGGCTGTGGTTTGGTTCTGTCTAATAGTCTGTTTGTTGTGTGTTGCAGATCTTTCAGTGAGTACTTCACTGATGCAGACCAGCAGCAGACCATTACCAGCTCATTCAACACTTGAGGCATGATGCTCATTCTAGATTATTTCAGGACAAAGACATTGTTATATATTTAACTTGTTAACTTGTTATACAGTATAATGCAAAGAATGGTGTTGATAATGCTGAAATATGTAAATGGACCTGTGTTGGTATTTGGGTGGTAGTTGTGTGGATCAAGATAGTGGTCAAGTGGAGCATTTACCTAACAAGTTTGAAAACTAACTCCCATAAACACTCAAAATAATTTCATCCATGACCCAATGAGAAAAAAGCTTTACTTACAGCATTCAATATGGTATCAACCACTTCAAAGATTAAATTAATAGTTATGAATACATCTTATTGCAACCATTACAAATTTCTGAACATTTGTGTCCCTCAACATAAAGACAACCGTACATCATGTCTTCTTTCCTCTGCTTAGTTCCTGTTTAGGCCTGTTTCATAACACTCCAATCTAGTGGTACATCTAACAAACAGCATTAATTTACAGAATGAGTCTCAAGTCTTCAGCAGTCAGTGATTTCTCCTGAACACCTGACCAGTCTCTGTTTGTACTCTGTAACCCTCTTCATTTTAGCTCTTTTGTTTGCATTTGAACTTGCTTGGTTTATACAGAAAAGTGGTACCTAACCAGTAACCCTTTAAGAGTTCAGAGGGCAGTGTAAAAGGCTATAACTTCACAAATAAAGAGGTATGGTCATTGTCGTGATTTTCCATTACACTCCCTCCTTTTGATCAGTTTTTGATGGGGTACAGTATGTACATTCCCTATGTCAGTACATCAGGTATGTTAATTCACTAGGAAATAGTACCATTTTCTGTGTTTTTTATTTTTCAATTCATGTAAAGCCACTTTGAAGCAATGCAAATACTTTAAAAAGCACTATATAGGTCAAAAGTAATTGAATTGAAAGGATTCAAAGCACACTATTATTCAGGCAAGAAAGCAATCAGCAGTTTTTGCTAGACAAACATAGACACCAAATTTAAACAAGTTTAAAAAAAAAAAACTTCCTGGATGACTGTAATACCCCTGTCTGGACTGTCTGTTTGGTTTGTCCCATGTTTGCCCATACTTGGAGTTCCTGTTCTTGTTATGTCTAATTAGTCTCACTTGTCTGAAGTTAGTCTTTGATTTGTTTGTCTTTATAAGCTGTTTCCTGTTTAGTCATAGTTGTCGGTTGATAACGTTATGTTGTGTGTTCTTTGGTCCTGCCTGGTCATCTGGATCATCTTTATTAAATATGTTTGATTTCAATTCAGCATTGTTCAAGCCTGCTATCTGAGAGCACTTGTTACAGAACAACTGACCTAAAAACGTAAGCAGCGTTTGTATTCCACCTTTTGTCCAGTGTTTGTTTTTGGTTTTCTTCATGGATATGAACGACCCATCACTTCGAATCCTCCTGCTGGAGCAGGTGGAGCGCTCTCTCGAGGACTACACCAATGAATTCCTAGCCCTATCAGAGTTCATGTACTTCCAGGAACTTTTTTTTTTTTTTGTGTACTTCCAGGAACATGTACTTGTTTGTTTTTTAACCACAACAAACTCAATGATGGTACTAAAGCACAGCTATCTGGGGAAGGTCCTCGAGAAAGCCTTCTGCCCTTTGAATGGGTCCTGGCGTCCTGTGGCTCGCCTATGACCGCTGAGGTCGCCAAGAAGGATGACAGCCCCACTCCAGACCCAGTGCCCAGCCCTCCATCATCATTGGAGTGCAGAGCCACAGCCCAAGCCTACATGTGATGGAGAGCCCGAGTTCCTGGTGACCAACAAGCACTCGCAGGAGAGTGCGACAGAGCTGAGGGTCGCCCCTGAGCCCGCGCCGGTGTTGTCAGACCAGTTGCGTGAGCTGGCAGTGGAGCCTGCTGTGGATGACCAAGACGAGGGAGGCTTCGCCCACTGCACAAGCACTGAGGGTGAGCCTACACTGGGTCCCATGGACTTGTATCCTGTTATTACGATGTCGGATCAAGCTTTCTCACCCACCCTCCCACTCTTGTCTGGATATGTCTGCCATGCGGAAACGGCCACACCGCCACTGACAGCCGACAGTCCCTCTGCTCACCTGTTCCACTCGTTACAATGACACAGCATTGCTAGTTAATTTTATAATACATGAACACAAACACAATATCAGTAAGAGCAGACAATTATACAAATTGTCTCCTGTCTTATGATGGTAAAGCACTTAAGGTTTTTTTGAGGGACGATTGTTATTGAGGGCGAGTCATCAGATGCAGCCATAGGTTGTATATATTTACAATTGCATCCCTTATGGTTTTGATGGTGAAAAAACTACTACTGTGTGTGATGGCATGCTCTGGTAAGGTGGCATTTGTTTATTTGTTAATCTGGCCACTGTTTAAAGAGATGCTGTGCTTTTTTGTTTGTTTGCATCTATGAATTTGCAGAGGTGCTCAGCCCTTGCAGTATTTATAGGTTTGTTATAGGGGGACATCCAGTTTTAGGGCCTGAAACTGTAGTCCTTGTTTCTCTATTGATACTGGTATGATACGTTTTCACATCAGCTCTCGTTGGCCTGCGTGTTCAGCTCCCATACACTGACCTGTCTTTCCCAGAACCAAGGATCCTACAACTGGATCTACACTGGGGCTGTAGAAAGCATATTGACTCCTGGTATGTTTCATGGTATGGAAACATATCAAAGACAGCAAAGCTCTCCAGAGAGTGGTGCGATCAGCAGTATCTCCAGAACGGATTTTCCTTCTTTGGATCAAATATACAACAGGCGATGCAAAGCTAGAACTACCAAGATCCTCAAGGACTCCACTCATCCTGGACATGGACTATTCACACAGCTTCACTCAGGTAGATGCTTCTGTTCTTTGATGGCTAAAACGGAGAAACTCAGTAGGAGCTTCTTCCCTCAGGCCATCAGACACTCAAACAAGGACAAACGTATACTCTACATTAAGTGACTCTGGCATACAGCCATAACCACTTCACTGCACTTTATGCACACCACACAACTTTATTGTCAAGGTTAAGTAAGAGAGAGAGACCCAAATGCGGATGACACTTTATTTAATGGAAAAAGTCACAGGGGAAAAAACACAAAAAAAACAAAACAAAAGGTAAATCCAGCGAGTGATTGTTGAGAGAGCAACAGCAGGGGTGAGTACTGAGCGTACCACCGGAACCCCCACCGTGACCGACCAACGAGGCCAACCGGAGACCCAGAACCCGGCACGGCTGAAGAAGCCAACGAGGCCCGCTAGGTCCCCGGTGTACGGCAAGGCCAGATGTGGTGAGACAGCATAGGGTGAGAGAGCCCGGTCCACTGGGGGTTGGAAGAGCGTGGACAGGAGATGGTCCCTGGAGGCTTGAAACTGTTGGCAGAGCAAGGGAGTGTAGAGGTTCCTGGAGAGCCAAAAACCAGAGGAGGAGGGCGGACTTAAAAAAAAAAACCCACAAAAGAAAACAGGGAAAAAACTTGGAGACAAAAGACAAAACACCAAAAAGTAGATATAACCAGACTAAAACTAAACAAAGGTAAACTAGACAGGATACTGGGTCGAGAAACGTGAACAAACATAGACACTCCGACAAAGACAAAAGAAACACGAGGGATATAAATAGTGAGGTGGTAATACAGAACAGGTGCGGGTGATAATAGAAATGAGGCTAACAAGCGCGGCGGGGAAAACAAGACGCAAATGCACGTGGCAAACTGTCAGAAAACTAAACCACGTGCATCACGATAAACAAAACACAAAACCCTGATTCATGATCAGGCTGACCTGACCGAAATCCTGACATTACCCCCCCCCCAGGATCGCCCCTGGGACAACCCAGGAGGGCGAGGCCTTCCATGCTCCCTGAGGAAGTCTCGGATCAGCGAGCGGTCCAGGATGTCCCGGCCCGGAACCCACGACCTCTCCTCCGGACCGTACCCTTCCCAGTCCATGAGATACTGGAAACCCCTGCCACGACGTCGCATGTCCAAGATCCTGCGTACAGTGTATGCAGGAGTGCCATCTACCACGAGGGGGAGAGGGGGGGGCAGGAGCAGAAACGGGTGTACTGTGGGGAGATAATAACACAGGCTTAACTCTGGATACATGGAAAACAGGGTGTACCCGACCAAGTCTAGCAGGAAGCTTGAGCTTGACTGACACCGGACTGAGCACCTTAGTGATCTGGTATGGCCCAATGAACTTAGGAGCTAGTTTGCGAAATGAGGCAAGTCCTTGGTAGATAGTCATACTCTTTGACCACAGATATAGGTGGGTTGCTTGGTGCGATGTCTGTCAGCTGCTGCTTCTTCTCCAGATGCAACGACACCTCTGGACAAAGACGAGAGCAGAGGGGACAGCAGCCTCGGGTTCCTGTGAAGGGAGTAATGGGGGTTGGTAGCCTAGAGATGCTTTAAAGGATGACATACCTGTCGACGCTACAAGAAGGGAGTTACGGGCGTACTCAATCCAAGGAAGGTGTTGACTCCAGGAGCTCGGATTCTGAGACGCCAGACAGGGGAGAGCTCTTTCGAGATCCTGGTTGGCTCGTTCGCACTGCCCATTGGTCTGAGGGTGAAAACCAGACGACAGACTCGCAGAGGCCCCGATCTGTCAACAAAACTCCTTCCAAAAACGAGACGCAAACTGGGGACCCCTATCTGAAACCATGTCAACCGGAAGACCATGAATGCGGAAGAAGTGGTTGACCATGATTTCAGCTGTCTCTTTGGCTGAGGGGAGTTTAGGAAGTGGGATAAAATGGGCCTCTTTAGAAAACTGGTCCACCACTATCAAAACCACAGAATTACCAGAAGACAGTGGAAGACCGGTAACAAAGTCTAGGGCAATGTGGGACCAAGGGCGGGATGGGATGTGCAAGGACTGCAGCAGATCACTGGGGGAACGATTAGAGCTCTTGTTCTGAGAGCATACCGAACAAGCCAACACAAACTGTCTGACGTCTGCCTGCATGGAAGGCCACCAGAAACGTTGGTGGATGGCGGCCAACGTTCTGTAAACACCTGGGTGACAGACTAGCCTGGACTCATGGCCCCACCGGAGGACTTTGGGACGCAACTCCTCTGTGACAAATAGCAGGCCCGCCGGGCAACTCTGGGGAATCTCAGCCCCTCGACCAGCCTCCCTCACATGCCTCTCAATTTCCCAAGAAAGAGCACCCACCACCACCCCCTGAGGAAGAATGGTCACGGTGGGACTTTCCCTCCCAGGGACCTCGAACAGTCGAGAGAGCGCGTCAGGTTTGAGGTTTTTGAAACCCGGCCGGTAAGAAAGGGTGAAATTGAACCGATCAAAAAAAAGTGCCCAGCGAGCCTGCCGCGAGCTGAGCCTCCTGGCCGAACTGATATATTCAAGATTCTTATGGTCCGTCAAAACCAGGAAGGGCTGAGATGCTCCCTCCAACCAGTGACGCCACTCACCCAAGGCAAGTCTGACCGCCAACAACTCCTGGTTCCCTATGTTGTAGTTACGTTCTGTGGGAGTTAAGCGATGTGAGAAAAAGGCACAGGGATGCACCTTCCCATCTTTGAGGGATCGCTGAAACAAGATCGCGCCTATACCAACCTCAGACGCATCCACCTCCACAATGAACTGAAGCTCAGGGTCTGGAATAGAAAGCACAGGAGCAGAGACAAAACGGGACTTCTCTGTCATTCCATCTGAACTGTACCTTGGAGGAAGTGAGTGCAGTGAGCGGTGCATCAAGGTACACAAAGACAAACTGATTGATCATGTCCCTCAACACATCGTTTACAAGAGCCTGGAAAACTGCCGGGGCATTGGTTAGCCCGAAGGGAAGGACCAGGTATTCAAAATGTCCCGTAGGAGTATTAAAGGCAGTCTTCCACTCGTTGCCCTCCCTGATACGTACAAGATGATAGGCATTGCGGAGGTCTAATTTTGTGAAGACCTGAGCTCCTTGCAGAAGTTCAAAGGCCGACGACATAAGAGGTAGGGGGTACCTGTTTTTAATCGTAATGTCGTTCAGACCTCGGTAGTCAATGCAGGGTCGCAAGGAGCCGTCCTTCTTCTTTACGAAGAAGAAACCCGCACCGGCAGGAGAGGAGGAAGGACGAATGAGCCCAGCCTTGAGGGATTCCTGAATGTAACTTTCCATAGCCTCTCTTTCAGGACCAGACAAGGAAAATAATCGACCCTTGGGCGGAGAAGTGCCTGGGAGGAGGTCGATGGCACAATCGTACGGACGGTGAGGAGGCAGGGACATGGCACGGGACCTAGAAAAAACTGCCCGCAGATCAAGGTACTTCTCAGGAACTCCGGACAGGTCTGCCGACTCAGAACAGGACACAGGAGAAGCAGCACCCAAACATGAACCGAGGCAAGACGGACTCCAAGTTAAAACAAAGTTGATAGACCAATCAATATGAGGGTTGTGCTGTTTCAGCCACGGGTGCCCCAGAATAATCGGGGCTTCAGGAGAATTCATCATAAACAGCTCCATTTCCTCATAATGATTGCCCGAAACAGTGAGACCTACCCGGTGAGTGGAGTGGGTGATGGTGGTAATGAGACGACCCTCCAGAGACCAGGCGTGGATGGGTGAGGGAATGGGAATGGATGCCCCATTGCTCTGCCAATCTGCTGTCGATGAAATTGCCCTCAGCTCCAGAATCCACCAGGGCATGAGTAGCAAGAGAAGACTTAAAAGAAATGGAACAGTCCAGGTTGGTGCGTGATGATGGGGATAAAGGTAGACGGCCCACCAGTACTCCCTGTACTACGGGTGGGCCCTGGCTTTTAGTGGACACCTGACAGCTATGTGACCCGGTCCCCCACAGTAGAGGCATAGCCCCCGAGCCAGACGATCTTGTTTCTGTTGTGCTGTCAACCGTAACTGACCCACCTGCATAGGCTCAGGGGTAGTGGAGGACGATGATGGAGTGGCTGCAGGTGCCACAAGGTCCAGGTTCTCCCTCATCCAGGATGAGCGAGAACGCAGATGGCGATTCCGGAACTCTAGATTTGTCTCGACTCGTAGGGCTAGATCCATGAGCGCGTCCAGAGTTCCAGGGAGTTCAAGACCCAGGATTTCATCCTGGATGGGATCTGACAGGCCCTCCAGGAAACGTGACCGAGGGCTGGTTCGTTCCAGCCACAGGAAGCAGCAAGTGTCTTAAATGTAATAGAATAGTTAGTGACGAGTCTGTTCCCTGCAACAGTCGATGGAGTCGAGACGCCGCTTCATCCCCCCAGGCCGATCTGTAGAATAGTCGGATCATCTCCAAACGAAAATCCTCAAAAGTGTTGCAGCAGCCCGCCTGAGCGTCCCACAGAGCGATGCCCCACTCTCTGGCCCGCCCGGAGAGAAGAGTAAGCACATATGCCACCTTAGACCTTTCATCCGTGTATCTACGTGGTTGCAGAGCAAAAACCAATGAGCAGTGAGACAAAAAAGTTCGACACGAACCTGGGTCCCCATCGTACACTGGCGGGTTGTTGGCGTGGGGTTCTGGGAAGACGCTGACAGGCTGTGCAAATGGCGCCGGAGGAACAGACATGGATCGTTGCAGCTCTTCGATCCACGTAGATAGGCTCATCATTTGGGCAGAGAGTTCCGACACCTCCCGAGAAGCCGCTCCCAGTTGTGCTTGGTGTTGCCCCAGCATGGCCCCCTGCTGCGCCAGAGCATGATGGAGGTGATCCTGATCCGCTGGGTCCATGTCTTGGTCGGAGCGTTCTGTCAAGGTTAAGCAAGAGAGAGAGACCCAAATGCGGATGACACTTTATTTACAACAAAGCTTCTTCAGCCGTCCCCGGTGTACGAGGCTTCTTCAGCCGTCCCCGGTGTCCCCGGTGTACGGCAAGGCCGGACGTGGCGAGACAGCAGAGGGTGAGAGAGCCCGGTCCACTGGGGGTTGGAAGAGCGTGGACGGGAGATGGTCCCTGGAGGCTTGGAGCTGCTGGTGGAGCAAGGGAGTGTGGAGGGTCCTGGAGAGCCAAAAGCCAGAGGAGGGGGGCGGACTTAAAAAAAAAAAAAAACAACAACAACAAAAGAAAACAGGGAAAAAACTTGGAGACTAAAGACAAAACACCAAAAAGAACTAAACTAGATACGACCAGACAAAAACTAAACAAAGTTAAACTAGACAGGATACTGGGTCGAGAAACACGAGCAAACATAGAAGCTCCGACAAAGACAAAAGAAACACGAGGGATATAAATAGTGAGGTGGTAATACAGAACAGGTGCGGGTGATAATAGAAATAAGGATAACAATCGGGGCGGGGAAAACAAGACGCCGATGCACGTGGCAAACTGTCAGAAAACGAAACCACGTGCATCACGATAAACAAAACACAAAACCCCGATTCATGATCGGGCTGACCTGACCGAAATCCTGACACTTTATGCACACCACACGACTCATCCACTCAATTCACTCATTATTCTGTAAATTAACCAGCTGCTATTACAGGACTGTATTTTTGTATTTTTTTTTTACTTTAAATTTTGCTTTTTCTCTTTTTATCCTCTTATCTGCACAGTATGACTGAGCATCTGGATGCACATTTCACTACTTGTTGTATTCTGTATAACTAGTATGTGACAAATCTCTTGAATCTTGATCAGATGTTCCCCTTGGCACAGGACAGCCTCTTGTTCTGTTTACAAATCTACTGGATTCTCCTGTGGACCTTTGTGCAATGGCTGATGTGTATCCACGTCGCTCTGTCTCCCACCTTGACTACACTACACTACACTGTGTGTATCGTCAACAGGGCTTGGTCTGTTCCACCTCTTCCAGGCCTTCCAGTGTTTTCTTCAAAGGTCTATAATAACCACAAAACGCCCTAGCTTAATGTTATGCAATGCTTCGTTGGCTGGCTCGGGATCATGGAAGCTACGTGGCGTACTAACAATTTGACATCAGCATAATCTTTTCTGCTGCTGCTGCTACAGCCTGTAAGCTGCTGGCAACCCAGTTGTTACTGGGTCTAATTTACTAGAAAAATATGAATCAGACAGGGTTTTATTGTCAAGTGTGCTTGTACACACAAGGAATTTTCTTTGGTTTTAGAAGCTTCTAGTATATACATTCAAGATGGTGTTTTGGACAAAACATTTGACAATAAAATTACAGAGAATGAAAAAAGTATATATATGGACAATTATACAGAATAATAAACAGAATAATAAAAATATGAGACATTGTACAGAACAATATATTCTGTGAATATACATATTTACAGCTACACCTTTGCAAGTAAGCAATGTAATGTACAGTGGAACTCTTGATATTGTCGCACACTTAAGCTTACTTGGTTTCGAGGTCTTCTGATGTTTTGTTGTTTTAGTACACTTTGTCATACCCATTTTCTAAATGACCATGTTATAGTGTTACAAATTCAAATGCTGACCTAGACAGTCCACAGAATTAGACTGTGCTGTTTTGCTGATGTTGAGTGAAAAACCTAGGACTAGTCCTCAAAAGTAGTTTTTTTTAAATATATTTTTTAAATATTTAAAAAATATTAAATATTTTTAAGTGTTTCGATAAACAGCAGTGGTTCTAAAGGCAAAGTTGTTCAGAATTAGAACATGATATCAATATTTTGTCTGTAAGTGAAACATCACATAATATGTAATCCTTAACCCAACAAAAAATGGGATGGCGCGTCCCAGTTGCCAATTTATTTCCAAATTTGCACAGAACATCGGGGTCATGAGTCAAACATACCCACCAAGTTTGATCTCCAAGATCAGTTGTATGGCAGAATATAACAACTAGATACAATTTCTGAAGAAAATGTGAGTGGTGCCTGGCAAAACTCGGGCCAAAATATTTCAACAATGTTACCATGTTTTAGCATGATGCTAGCATGATTTAACATGATAGATATAACTAAATATATTTGTGATATATAAGGTTAGGTTGCTAGGGTACAATAAAGTTATAAGGTTGCTGGGGTAAACTAAATTGTTGTTAGGGTGTGGCCAGGAAGTTGCCAGGCAATACCTAAAGCCATTCAAACTGCTTGCCAGTCTGAATAAAAAGAGGCCACCCACTTGTCTCTACAATGTTCTGATGCCTCTTACCTCAAGTCTGTGGGGCAGTTGCTAATGTAGGCACCAAGTGTTCTTTCAAAATTCTTACAGACCATTGGGGTCATGACTCAAACATGCCACAGAGTTTCATTCTGATCTGCCTTAATTTAATTTAGAAATTTAATTTAGAAAGCTCAACTTTTTACATTATTATTGACCTAGAAAGTCCAGAGAATTTTACTGCACTGTTTCTTTGGGTTTAGTGAAAAACTTGGACTAGTGTAATGAGGCGACACTCAAGCGTGTTTGTAGAATCTAAACGCGGGTTTATTGATAAATCCAAACGCGGGTTTATTGATAAATCCAAAACACAAAACAAGAATCAAAACGTAAAACAGGCAGGGGTAAGACCAGGCAGCAAACAATCAGTAAACAATAAACAGGCTAAGGTCAAGGCAGGCAGCAAACAATCAGTAGTAAGGTAGCAGGCAATGGTCATACACAGAAATTTTGGCCGATAACGATAACCGATAACTTTTTTAAATTGGGAGGCCGATAGCCGATATATAGGCCGATAAATATTTTTTCTGAGCATGATTGCAAAAACAAAAGGCAAACCTTAACTTCAGAAAAGTTTGAACTGCTCTCTGAACTATATTTACTATATTCATTTTTATGGCCAACTTTTTAATAATATTTTATCTAATATTTTTAATAAAAATAAAATAAAACCGCAAAATAAGAAATAACATTTTATT
>JAZGTK010001305.1:0-42130 GCA_036877625.1 Ambastaia sidthimunki
TATCACTCATCACATGTGTGACGTGACCTTTGATTGAACCTGTTGAGACCTGTTGTCAAAAGTCTTTCTGATTGGTCCCCGTACAAGGTTCAAGTGACTTCATTTTAAGCCAGACATCCAGCTACTTTCCAGCTATTTTCTCATATCATATCTGTATAAATGAAAGACTTTATCAAGCGTGACAGATCCTTTCAAACACTACAGAAGATCATTATTTTAGCACTGCTAGCATGAAACTTCACCCCCTATCTGAGTTGTACAATTAAGACCTTATCTTTTCTACTACAAGCCTTTGTATAAGCTCCATGTAAATAGACATACAAAAACCATCATCTCTGAGACAGTCCAGAAAAACAGAATGACCTTTAACCCTCAATTTGTTGGTCCTCAGAAAGGCTTATTGTTTCTTTATCTGCTAAAATGTTGAGATCCCAGTGGTGTAAGTCTCTTTATGAGCCGGTAAAGGAAGCATGTCTTTATATGGTGGACATAAAAGCACTCACAGAAGCTTTGTACCGTATACTGTGTGCATTTCACTTTTAGAGAACATTAGCCAACGTTCTTACAGCTACAGTGTTCCTTGTTAGCGTTCCTTGTTAGCTGGGTACTAGATTAAAAAAGTTCACACAAAGTAACTACTAATCTTGTAAATGTGATCATGGGGAAGCAGAATCGGAAAACACTACAGACTCACTAAAGCTATAATAGGAACTAAGTGACGAGTTGCCTAATAAACTAATAAACCAAATAATTAGTTTAATAAATCAAATAATCAGATAAATAATCAGAACATTGTCTTTACTGGTGCGTTTAATTTAATCAAACTGGAATTGTAACTGTACAATGGTTCTAATGGTTCTAACTATGAGCTGAATTTCCCAGATAGCAATCAATAACAGCTTATGATGACCTAATCGCTTATACCATTAAAATGTAATACATATAATAAGTGCTGTGCATAGAATAACCAGAAATACACAAGAGACAGTTCTGGGAATTGTATACAAAAAAATCTGATTCACATAAACAGATCAAATACATTTACATTTGACTCTGTTTTATCTATACTGGCCTTTATTGTTTTGTCTGGAAAAATAAATAATGTGAAAAAGAGGTCAATTAAAGCACATGATCTAATTTGTGTTTGTCTATAAATATGAAAAATGGCAGAAGGATGTGAACACAATGATTAAAACTAGAGATTAGGTCAATATTGCAAAGGTTTGAAGGACAGAAAACCAGCTCATGTGAAGAAGGAGAAAAGAGATGAACAATCATATTGCATAACAAGCAATAAGGAAAATACAGATGTTGGTCAACAAAAGAGGACGTGATTAAGCAAAAGAGCAAGAAAAATTAAGAAAGTGGGAGGAAGTTTGTCACAGATGGGAGATATAAAGGGGAAACTGAAACAATGTCAGACTATGAACTCATGCTTCAATAAACAGATGCTTGGGACCAAAGAAAATGCCACCTGTGAGGATATTGCTCCTTTTGACTTTATACTCACTTCCAACTACAGAAAAAAATGTGGTGCCACTCCAACATGCATTCAAAGCAATTTTTGGAATTATGATCCAGTGACTTACTACACATTAGATTATCCTGTGATAAACATTCTTAAACATCATCTAACTACATACTCGAGATCTGTGAGGTAAAGGAATTTACTTCAATTACAAAGCATTTTAAAACATCAACTACTACTACCCCAGATTTTATAGTGTTTACCTGTACATTGCAAACACATTACATGGATGACTGTACTCTCATGATTTTTTTATGAATGAAAACGTCGCAAACATCAGCAAACAGCTACTAACAACATAACCGCGACATAAACTTTTCTGGTGTGTGTTTATATCTGATACTGTCGTGCCTGATAAAACCTTTGACTTACTTGTGCAAGTGAAGACGTGAAGTCCAGCCACTAGCAGAGCGATGGAACGGAGCTCCATGTCTGCTGTCGAGAGTTTAAATCCTGCGTTTGATGTGAAGACAGTGAGCGTGCGAGGAAGCTACAAAGTGTCTATAGATCACTAGTGAGGGCAGTTGTTTGCATAGACCGCGCGTAAAGTGCGCAGAGATGGGGAGGGACCTAGTGGGCTGCGCCCTACACGCCCACACTTATAGGCTAATAGGCTACCCTTTAAACAAAGATAAAAGCAATGTGCAACTAACTTAATTTTTAGATCTAACATGGATCTAACATGGTTGTCATATCATTATAAGTTAATAGAAGTGTTTTCCTGAATAGCATCAGTACGTATAATGTCCAATGAACGAGGCCCTTTTGATTTTGCTACATGCATAACATGTTTGCCTGAATGATATGGAGCTCTAAACATTCCCACAAACTGCGTGATTGCTCGACCTGGTGTTCATTTGGAGAATGTGAAAGAGCCTGATGCATTTCAACGAGGGCTTTCTATATTTATCAAAGCCATTATAAATGCTATTGTTCTTGATAATGAGGCTTTTAGTTTCTAATTTCACTTTATCTGAGCTGCTTGACATTAGCGGATGAAAAACAGATTCCGTTCGCCTGTAATCTGATCATCTTTCCAATGGACTACTGCTAAAAACTAATTATCAGAAGAGGGAATATGTATTTGAAAATAGGGTAAAGATTTCCTGTGGGACTGAAGTCTAGAATCTATTTGACATGGTTTATTTCTTCACATGACAGACCAAATCCCTTATGAGAAACTTAGTTTTAGGTCCAGATCTTAGTATATAAGGATATATGTAATACTGTAGGTGGGTCATTGGCTGTAGTGTGTGAGTATGATGACAGCTGTACTCAGAGGCCTCAGGTAATGTTTGCTCACCTGTGGGACAACACAAGCAAGGCTAAATGTTCTGTGACTGAAGAAAAACAGATGCAAAATCAGCTCATCACATTTTATCTGTATCAGCAGATTGTTGTATGTTGCTCACTGTCAAGTCACCATAGTTCTACAAGCTGGTTTAAATTATATTGCTAAAAATATTTGTTTCTACACTTCTCAGCCCTAATTCATCTTGTCCTTAATAGATTAAAAGAAGATGGGGCCACTCAATATTTTGGCCATTTTAAAACATATATTTGGACAGCTTTTGTCTTTATCTCCTCATAGCTTTCTACACATGTAGGTTAGCATGTTACTTGCAAACTTGCTAATGTTGATATCTTGTGACGCTTGACGATGACCGAAAGTTTTATAAATATAGTTAGAAAGATGGACGCTAAAGACAAAACTGATTTTGTGACATAAAATCATATTCTGTTTATCTTCTCTGAAATCCACATGGTTAAAACTCTTGTGTAAAGACATTTCAAGTGTAATTCCTGTTCTCTGTATGTTCACATTGCTCTACAAATAACCACATGTAAAACATTTCCTTCAGTTCCTGACATGTCTAAAGTACCATTTTAAGTTTAGGATAACTTACAGGCAAATGTAACATTATGAGGTAAGTTTCAATGTAAAAGGTCTACTATGTAGAATGTTTTAAAAGACCCCCTCATGGCCATGTTTGTGTTTAAACATAATCATAAAGGGACCTTATAAAAACAACATTTACTCGAGCATATGGGGGATACATGTGTCTTCTCAGCTCATAGAGGGTGGTTTATGTTAGACACGCTCTGCTTAACAAAATGAGGTTCTACACTTCACATGTTTAGAAGAAGACGCAATACTGACGCAAACACTTTGACACTATTAAGTCATGACTTGCCTTCTCACCAGTGCTTGTACAGAAACAATACATAATAAAAATGAAATGTTGTGTTCATTTTTGTGCATTACAAAAACAATGTTTCTTTGTTTCCTCCTATTTGTTAAAATGTGTTTCAATCGGATGATTGTGTTTTACAATCTGTCAGCAGGTCTAAACAGAATCTGTGCCACACAATTTCTGTTTAAAGATCCACAGATATTGGCACAATACAGAAACTAAACTAAATATTTGTTGTCTGTAGCTCCTGAACACTATAGTCAACATGCAGTGCTTTACTGATAACACTTCCAGAATGATTTATATCTGTCAGAAACTTGTATGTGTTTCTTTAAGTGGTGGAAAGACCCGTGCATTTGCTTCCCTGACAGTTAGGAGGAAGGAAATAGTAAAAAGTCATTCTTTCCATGCTGGACCCTGGAGAAAGTTATTTGGAGTTGTCAGCTTGAATGAGAAGGGCTATTGTCTCTTAGACACAAGGGTGGTGGCTGTGAAAGTCAGAAGAGTGAAGGGGCTCAAGGGCAGAAAGGCAAAGACATTTAGGGTCTTATCTGCATACAGATCCTTCACAAAAACAGGGATTGTTTTAAGAAGACAGTGACATCAATGGTCTTCATCATGGCATAAGGCTGTTTCTATGCTGATGTGAAGATATAAATAAAAAGTTTGACCTGGTGTTTTGGGTACTTTTGGTTTACAGAAGAATCTATGACCTAATTTGCACCTTGTTGTTGTATCTTTATAGTGTTCTGGTTATTTGTAGCAGAACCATGATGGTGTGAAATACATTTGTTGGTTCTTGAGGCTTGAATAAGATACAGAATCTGGCTGAGAATTTCTGTTTTGCCATTAAACCTAATTTCCTTTCTTTGGGGCATGAAGCTGATACTCATGTATCACATCTGTGGGAAGCCAAATTTTCACACACCAAGAATATAAACTCATGGGATTGACTAATTTAACTTATCAATATTTTTCCTACCCCTTTAATCCATCTTATCATTCTTTTTTAGCTAACTCTGTTGAACTTGGCTGGAGCCCGTGGGTTGCTCTGGTATGTGAGGTCATAGCCTAGGTTGTGACCAGACAGCACACCAGTGATTTCTACTGTTTAGAGTTTGTGTTTTCTCATAGAAGCTTCTGGAATACTAAACCACCTGTCTGTCTCTTCAACTAAGGGACTATTAGTCATCCTTATACTGCTTTGGTATATTGTCCCAAATTTACAATTCTTTAATTGTTTACTTACATGTTACATACATGTCATTCCAAAACTATTTTTGTCCCTCTGTAGAGCACAACAGTTTTTATGTTTCAGTTCTCCTTTTTTCACAAGACGAACAAAACTCAAACAGGGTTGTTACAACATGAGCAAACGATGACAGATTTTTCAAGTGAACTATTTTGGGTGAAGCAAGTAAAAGACAAAAAACCCAGGACAACAACTTAAATCAATTTAAAAGCAAAAGTTTATTTTTTGAATAAAGAATATGTTGTGGACTTGTGGACTTAAAATGTGCTAAAAAAAATCTAATGAACTTAGTTTCTCAAACTAACTCCCACAGGTCACATTTGAAAGAAAATGTGGATTTTCTTAAGAAATTAGTCAGTCAGTTAAGCAATAGAACAATCAACAATAAAATAAAATAACATTACTGTGCTGCAGAAGAAAATGGAGATATGCATTTAAGGTTACCTAGAGCAGACAAACACACTTAAGGAGTTATGGGCTGTCATCAGCTTTAATGGTTTGGAAGTGGATAAGATTGCAAAAACAGCAGTTATATTTTGCTGTATCCTCTAGAAGAAGGAAATCTGTCAAAGGAAACACATTCTCCAAGGCTTTGTTACTTACAAATGGGGCCCTTAGACCAGTGTAGTTTGTTTACTTTTCCAAGAGACTTTAGCTGAGAATGTGTACTTGGCTTAAAACTAAGGTTAAATAACTGACAATTCTTAGCAGAGAAAGTGTTGTGTTTCAGCACGTCAAATGATTTGTGTGTAGTTGCATGTATGTGTGTTGCCCTTTAAAATCTTAAGTTATTTTACTGGTGGAATCATTATTAATAAAATGCACTGCACAATTTCCTGTTATTTCTGGAAAGAAAGAAAGAAAGAAAGAAAGAAAGAAAGAAAGAAAGAAAGAAAGAAAGAAAGAAAGAAAGAAAGAAAGAAAGAAAGAAAGAAAGAAAGAAAGAAAGAAAGAAAGAAAGAAAGAAAGAAAGAAAGAAAGAAAGAAAGAAAGAAAGAAAGAAAGAAAGAAAGAAAGAAAGAAAGAAAGAAAGATACGCGTCTGACCATAGACGCGTATCTGCGCAGCTTGAGTGCAGTGTTGATCTGCTTCAAACATTTGTTGGCGAGACGGAAGTGAAACAGCCAGAGAAGCTTTCGATTCTAGTGCAATAATAATCGAAATAAACAATCCAATGAATTTGTTGTCGTGTATGAGCTTTACAAAAAAGTGGACGCTTGACCAACGCCATGTGAAACGAATGGACCTTTATAATATTTTTCCTGGATCATGAAGCAATCAGGGAACATAAACTCTTTCTGTTTTCAAACGTAAACATCCGCCGACCACTTTGTGCCCATGTGAGGAGCTACTGTACTATGCTAACCATGTTTAAACTGTATATTTCAGTCGAAACCAAAAACGCTGACTTGTACATTTAAAGCTCGATTATATTACGACTGAAAAGGATCTTTTTTTAAGTCTTCAGTGTTTCGCCAAGACGTCACATTAACATTACTTCAAATGCTAATGGGGTAGCCAGCTACTTAGATAGCCTGGCTGTCAAAGCTGTTTGTGCCAAATCGGTCCTTAAAGAACAAACAATGCTATGATTTTTGTAGTTTGAGAGCACAAATAAAAAGTAATCTAAGGGCATACTTATTATGGGGCTATTGAACTTTGTTTTCAGTACAATTGGAAAGTGCATCGATATCATTTGCCTTCTTCTGAATTTAAATTTTGCGATTGTCAGCTCATTCATTCAGCTGTTGGTGGCGGTGATCTCTTTTGTCAATAGTATACCTGTGCTACTCACAAATTCAGTGTTGGAGTGCTGGAATATCACCCTGCTTTGCATCATCACAATGAGGGACGGGGTGACTATTGTGACCCATAACGTGGTCGGAGGCTGGATGCAGTTAGCTGGAGGTGCGCTGGAGAGCTTCAAGATGATTGGATACCTGTCATCACATTTATTATTGCGCACCAAAGAGCTTCTGCACCGTGGACTGCTGTCTGGACATGGTTTTCTGCGACAGGCCTGGGAGGGTTGTGGCATCGTGTTCAGCCTGTTGCTGTATTTCATCAACACAATCATCAACCTACTGCTTATAGGAACACAAAATCTATATGCCGTGTTGGTCAGCATGGTGGAAGCTGTGTCGTGTCCTTTGCAGAAAGCTCTCGAGTTAACCTTGACTGTGCTTACCTTTCTTTACAGTAGTCTTGTGGGCACCTCAATTCTCTTGTGGACACCATTCAGACTGGCCATGGAGTTCCTGGGTTCAGTGTGCCACATCTTTGTCAGTGTGTTCCTGCTCAATTCTTATGGGCTGCTGCTCACCCTGGTCATTGTTGTGAGTGCCACTGTCTACTTCAACCCTGTGCCCACTCGACAAGGAGCTTTGCACATAGTGAACTACATCAACACAGTGCCCATCCTCCAGCGACTCCGCAGGACAGTACATCAGCTCAACATGCTCGAGAGGAACGTGTGGCGACGGCTCGCCTGGCATCGCAGTCGGCTAGGCCTCTGGATGGTTCCTGCGAGGAGAGAAGCTGGTGTGGCAGTGGACAGGGAGGTTGGAGAACCAGAACCCAACCCAGAGCAGAGAGCTCCTCAGGCTATCATGAATGGAGAAGACCTGGCAGTGGAGGATGCACCCCAGCCTGCCCAGCAAGTGGATGAGCCTCCAGACCTGCCTCTCGCCAGCTCCAGCACTCACAGGCCACTGCGGAAATTTCCTTCTGAGGACTCCTGCAAAGGCCCTCCAACTGAAAACCTACTGACACTTTTACAGGAGCAAGAGGAGAGGAAGAAATGTGTCATTTGTCAGGATAGCACTAAGACTGTTGTGCTTCTGCCCTGCCGTCACCTGTGCTTGTGTAGAAACTGCACCAACATTCTGCTAAGCCAACCTATCTACCAACACAACTGCCCTCTGTGTCGCCACATGATCCTACAGACCATGGATGTGTATCTCTGAGGGACTGTTGAGTACTGGTTTGTTTTTTTCATCCTCAGGTTTTTTGAGCAGCACTGTTCTTGATAGATGTGGTTCTGTCTGTCAGAAATGTTTCGAAAATCACACATTCCCTGTTCATCTTTTATGTCTATTCCACTAATGCCTTTTAATCACTGTTGCTTGTATATAGATTTAAATCGGATCCATTTATGAACTTGAATATGATTGTGATGGTGAGGCTGACAACTGTAAAAGTGTTCTTATGTTTTTATATTCATTGTCATTTTTCCATCAGCTTTTGTAGCAACAACACTATTTTGTCATATAGCAATATTACATGAATGTAAGCGTTTTTACAAAAAACGGGATGTGGTGTGTGCATTTCTTTGCTACAGTACTAAAGATAATCTTAACAGAATGAATTTGTGTTTACTTAAATCTTTCCTGACTGGAAACAGATTCAAGGTTGAATGGGAACATCATATTCATTGTTTTTAGTGTTAGAGAAATCTGTGCGTGTTTTGCTTTGCCTGTTTAATCATTCCACTGAAACTGATTTGCACACTTTTAGGTTGCATAAGCCGATCCAGTGATGTATTAGCAATTTATGCTTTTTGTCATTTATTATTGAACAGCATTAAGGTTTTTTAATGCTGAAATGGTATTGATCACTGCTGTTTGAAGTCAAAATTTTCACTGTTTGAAGTGCAGAGACGGTAATTCAATTCTTACGCTGGCTTATTCCCACAAGAGTGCTGTTGTGTAACAGAGAAAGGCTTTTAGCCCGACTTTGTTCAGTGAATGTTATTACAACTCACTGTTTGGTTTTTATATGTACATTAGAGACACAAAACAAGGCCTTACTGATTTATCTTGTCTTGTCTAATACTTTGTTTTATCCCTGTACTCGAAATACACAAATGTATTCCAAAAGGCACAAAATGCATAAGACAATCAGGTAAATTTGGGAGGGGAAAAACATTTGCAGGCCACATGCTGTCCCATACTCATTTCACAGTGTTGTTCTTTCAAAGATTTACTTGCTTTTAAGACAAGAATGGATAAAATTCCTATTTTGTTCTCATTGTCATTATTGGAATAGGAAAAATCATAGATCTGCTAACACGTTTGATCATTTTTGTTTTGTTTTTGGATGTGTTTTCATTCAACATTCATTCAACCTTTTTGTATTCTGGTACAACAGTCATGTACTTCAGTAATAATGTTTGTGGGTAGAGCTGATGTCTGTTTCTTCAGCTGAATAATATCAAAGCTGTATTCACCGAGCATCCATGATAAACAATAAACAATATTTGACTGTGATGGTTTTTCCCTTGCTTCTCACTGTATAGTATTTTCTTCATTGGACTTGAAACACAATTCATAACAGTCTATACCATTGATTGTGATAAATTACTCATCCTACTCATAAGATCCTCTAAGCTGAGATCAGCAGAACAGCTGAAATGTGGGTGTGGGGAGCTTATGAACTAAAGAATGCAATGAGGCCACTTCCTGTAGTTATTTATAACAGGGTTTAGTCATGATTTTCCCATAGCCCAATCACTGCAGAGGAATCAATCAAGTGGAACTCGTGTTGACGTCAGGCTGTCATTTTTTGTAAATATTCATGCTAACTACTATAGTAGTTTGTCTCCACGGCCACCCATCAGCTTTAACTAGGAAAATGTTTTATTAGGTAAGTTATGTGAAATCCAAACGTTACCGTAGACGTTTTAAAGGAGACATTCAGCACTGGACAGCTCTCACATGGCATATACAGTGTTTAGGTGACTGGGTTAAGGCATTTATTTAGTGTTTCTATACTACACATTAAGTAAATTGTTTAATTGTCATCTTTGTCTCAAATATGTACAAACTTAAAAAGATCTTTGTGAATACCCCACACATCATACAACACATTCTTGGCAGACAGCAAGAATTAATCAAGTTTTCTGAGCTGTGACTGTCAATCACATTAACGTATTAACAATCAACCATCGCTTTTTACAAGACTAACTAGATCCGGAAACAAACACGTGCGGGTTGCACGAGACCTAAAAGTGACGTAGTCGGCAGGATTCGAACCTGCGCGGGGAGACCCCAATGGATTTCTAGTCCATCGCCTTAACCACTCGGCCACGACTACTTGATACACACAATTATTTCGTAATAATTGTAATTTACAAAGCAGAAACAAATACATACCCAAAAAAAAAACTTTGGTACAATGACAAGGCTTATACAAGCAATTTTTATATTGAAAACATGTTATTTTACCCCGTTTAAATGTGTCTGTATACTTTAAAATAATTATAATGTCATCATAAGGTTTATAAACCCTTGATCTAGTGAAACAAGCTTCAGAAATACAGAGCTGCAAGACTAGACTCAGCTTGGTTCAGAGGGTTAAATTCATAGTGTATATGTCAGAATGTCTGACCCTGGGCCGTTCCCTAGATGTGAACGGTAAAGTTTATTGGTAAAGTTTATTTTACAAACAGGGAGTCCTGTCTCTGGGTCAATAGAAACATTCCTGCCTCTGTTTCAATTATAACAAGGAAAATACACATTGGTTTGTCTTATATTAAGTGAAATGTTAAATGCAAATTAGTAAAAAATAGTATTTTTTTATTGCCATTTGGCTTTTGAACTAGATCATCATGGCTTTTCCTGTTGTTGTTGTTGTTATTATTGCATACAATTATTGTTCATTATTGTGATTATGATGTTGAAACGACGCAGGAAACCTAAAAGTGACGTAGTCGGCAGGATTCGAACCTGCGCGGGGAGACCCCAATGGATTTCTAGTCCATCGCCTTAACCACTCGGCCACGACTACCTGGTGATGCCGCATATAGGGAAGCTGAGAGGCCTTCTGCTAAAACAGTTCTTACTACATTTACATTTATTCATTTGTTAGACGCTTTTATCCAAAGCGACTTACAGTGAATTCAAGGTATACAATTTTTTGTATTAAGTATTAAGTATTGTATATTTTCTTTATTTTATTTTTTATATATCCGTTTTTTTTTCTAATTTCTGTTTAATTTTCTTATTACTCGGCCACGACTAGCTGGTTTTGCATGAAAAAGTTTAAAATATCTTAGTCAAAATATAAAATAAAATACAGAATTATTATATAATTATATAAATAATGTGCATTATTGTTATAATAATTATTGTTATATAATTATATAAATAATGTGCATTAAATGATACAACATTTGTATCATGATGATACATTTATTTGGGAGTTTCAAAGCTTAGATTCAGACGCCCTTAGATTCACAACGACACCAGCTATTAAAGTTTCAGACCGCTTCTTTAAAGTTTCTCCTACAAGTTAAATGCCAATGTTAACAGTTAGCCTACTTTTATTTTTGTTTAAACCTAAACGCTTTAAAGACACTTTTACTCCTCGTTTACACAATATAATACATAAAGCAGAATGTAAATCACTAACCTTGTGAATTTCTGCATTTACTGTACGGTTAAGAATCACTGTATACAGTCAGGGTTATGATGATGAACAGACGCCCTCTGCTGGTGTTGGACTGAAGCTCACGTCTAAAATATTAATAAACGAACATATGTAATAGAAGTATTGGAATTACATATTTTGGAAATTACATAAATATATATAATTATACTTGTTGGTTCATAAAAAGCTTACCTTAAAGTTAAGATTTTAAAATCACATCCTAAAAATGTCATGTTATTACTGTTTTAGACATTTACCATGTTAGTTCAACTGTACTATGTGAATACTTGCATGCAATTATTGTTCATAATTCTGGTTATGATGTTGAAACGACGCAGGAAACCTAAAGGAGACGTAGTCGGCAGGATTCGAACCTGCGCGGGGAGACCCCAATGGATTTCTAGTCCATCGCCTTAACCACTCGGCCACGACTACCTGGTGATGCCGTCTATAAGGACTGTAATAAGGATAATTGTATATTTTCTTTATTTTGGTCTTTACATCCGTTTTTATTTCATATTTCCCTTTTTTTTTCTTATGACTCGGCCACGACTACTTGCTGGTGTCACATGAGGAAAAGTTTAAAATATCATAGTCAAAATATAAAATTAAATACAGAATTATTATCTAATTATATATATACATTTTATATGATGGTGCTACATTTATTTGGGAATTTCGGGGCTTAGATTCCGACACCCTTCTGAACTTGTTTTGACTGTCTGGTCTGGTTGAAAGACACTGTTGTCCAGCTGGGTTGGGGCGGGCCATGATCTCATGAAAAAGATCTGCACAAAGGGAGGATACAAATGTATCTATTATTTTTCCCAACTTTTCTGTGAAAATATTCCGTGCATTTCTCTGCCAGCAGTCTGGGGAAAACTGGAGCTACTTCATGAAAAAAAACATAGAAAAGCAGAGGAAATGGATGGAGAGAGAAAGAGAGAGAGGGACCTGTATAATCTTGGGACCTGTATAACAGGGATTGTTGACAAAATGTCCCCATGACTCATACAACATACAGAAGCTTCCAAACACACATCATGGATTTGCTACTTTTGCTACACGCATCATAGTCTGCTACAAATCTACAGTCTGTGTACATTTACACAGTACAGTTAGCTTAAAACTACTGCTAGAATATCTCTTAACCTTAAATGCACTCTGAAAGCTGAGACGACAGCTCCCAGTCTGAGACTGGGAAGTAAAAATGGTTTTCCCTGTAAAAATAACATTTCATGACAAATTAGGTGATCATGGGTGTCATTTTTATTGCCCTCATATTCCAGGGGAGTATTCAAAAGTATTTTATTATGCTTGCTCACAAAATACAGCCTGCCAACCAGAACAAACAGTTTCTGTAAAAATGAAAATGTGTTTTTATTGAAATGATTTTATTGTTTTTATTTTTTTTTCTATCAACCTTGCACAGAGCCATTTATGTCACGCTGAATATAACTGACTTGCAAAATTGATAATAAGAGAGAGTGATTGCAGGTCAAATGCTGACCAACAAAGGCCTTTGTCTTGCCTATGACAATATTGCTTTTAAACAGAAATCTAGGTGCAGTGTGTCTCAGATCTATGCAAAAACAGCGGAGTTCTTCCAGTCTGAGTACACTAGGAAACCAGTGAATGTGCTGTCTGTCTTAGTGCTGGAGTAAAATCCCATGTATTCGGACAGTGCCATCTGCACCCACACCTGATCTCCTGGAATCACGTGTACTAGTGTCCCTCCAGACAGCGAGGCTGGTTTGGACCAGTTCCCAAACATCTGAAAGTAGGAGGCCACAGTGTGTCCGTTCTTTATGAGGTCAAACTGCAAGCTGGTACGGTAGACTGTGGCATGAACAGCAAAGTAATAAACACCGGGCACTCTGCAGGTAAAACGGCCTGTTTCCGGATTATAATCCCCTTGCTCATTTAGGACAATCTTGTCAAAGCGCACTGCGTCTCCTGCTGTCAGGGGTGCCGTGCGGGCCTCTGAAAGCTTGGCACTAAAAGCTGATTTGGGGGCCACTGCACACTCGCCCTGGGGTCCCCTCTCTCCTTTTTCACCTGGATCTCCTCTGTCTCCTGTGAGGCCCCTCATGCCAGGCTGACCTGTGAATGATAAACATGGCAGATTTTTATGTTCTACTCTTTTTGTTCTTAATAATTAAAGGTGGAAAGAGCGTTTTTTTTCAGCAAACGCATGACAAGAAGCAATTGTAAAGATTTGTAAACAGGTTAAACAGATACTTCGGGCCCCAAACTTACATAATTGGTTAAGCTGATGCCAATGCGTCTGGCTAATCAGTAACAGAGTAATGTTTTGATAGAATACTGCAAAATTCACCCTTATGGCTTATGTACATTTCTCTTTGTTTATTAAAGCAGGATACATAAAAGTTTCTTCACATTAAAAAAATGACACACTGTAACCTTAAAAGCTCAAAGATTTATGGCTTTGTACCTGGTTCTCCTGTCTCCCCCCTTTCTCCTTTCTCTCCCGGTTGTGCATCACGCCCATCTCGTCCATCCCTACCGGGCTGACCAGGGCTGCCGTGAAGGCCAGGGGATCCTGGGATACCTGGGCTGCCTGTACATAAGCTGGAGATCTTGTTGTCTTCGAGTGAGTTAGAGCAGTGCACTACAATAACAAGCAGGAGGGAAAGAGGCCACGTCTGCAGAGATGTCATTGCTTTCAGTCTGTGGAGAAAAGAAAGTTTCTTTCTAAACGGAAAAGAGAAAAAAAAAAAGAATTAAAATGTCTCAATCATAATCTCTTAATGTTTTGAGATGATGTCAGCATCATTAAGGTCGAAACAGACCTGTGGTATGTGGAGTTCACATAATGTAAAAAGCAGCATAACTCTTAAGAGTTGTATGAGCTCAGCTCTCAGTCAATACAGTGAGTGTGCTATAAGAAATTTTATAGTACATCATACTTACTAAAGCACAAGATTAATCATGAAAGTGTAAATGCAGAAACAGAAAAAAGAGCCACAAAACTTTTAGAAAGCTACCGAAGCTTCAGAAAGAAATGTCAGTATGTTGATGTTAATCTGTGGTTTAAAACTTGTTTTCAGGACACAGTTTTTACAAACAGACATCAAATGACCATCCAGCTCAGAACCAAATAGACTATCACGCAAAAGTAAACTAATTATTCCTTTGAAACATTAAACTAAATTACAGATGGAGTCAAAATTCTAAAGTGCAGCTGGCCACAGTGTTAACAACAAAATGCACAGGAAGCATTTTTAAAGTCATTTTAAAAGCTAATAAGAATATTTGATGTTATCCTTCCTATTAAAGATGATTTTGTTAGCTGTATTTTACTATTTGCATTTAACATAGTTTCTGTGACCCTTTCAGATCTTAAACTGCAACCCATCAGAACTAGTAGTCTGCAGTTAATTGGCTGCAGTTAAATGCACTAACCATCACTTTTAATAAATTTTACTGTCAGCCATTTTTGCTGAGTTGCTTAAAATGCAGGCAGTACAATCAAGCTGGAAACATGCAGTGTGTCTAAAACAGGAAGTGGATTCATTGGCTTGTCATTTCTGGTAATGCTGCCTGGAACAAAAGCATTTCCAGCATTTTATGTTTAGCTGTAAATCAGCAGGTTTCTGTGCTGTCTCTAAAACAGCTGTTTCATATAAAAGTTTAGAAACTGCTGATGGTTCATGTTGAGAGGTACAACCAGACCACCAAAACATTCTTTTAAGGGCTGCATAATCAGTTTAAGCACATGCCTCTTTAATTCAGGAGAAACATCTGTTCTGTGACATCTGGACAGTTTCTCATTATCTCTCAGGACCGTGTTTATGTATTTTTGTTCGTAATGCTGTGAGCAGCTCAATTCTTAAACTTTGTTAGGAAATGATCAGAAGAGCTGCCAAAAAGCACAAAAGAAATATCTTCATTCCATTGTCAATGTACTGGACTGATCTAAAAGCAAAACTGAGTGAGTTTATCACATTCTGTCATATGTTTTGCATTCGCACTGCAGCCTGTATCACCATTAGCCATTAACAATGAAGTTTAACACTGCAGCACAAATAAAACAATCACTGCATTCAATTCACTGCATTCAGGAGGCTCTGCCTTATCTTAAAACCGCAAAACATTCACTCAACTGGCATTCATTATATTGTTTGGTCTGAAAATAAGCTTCAACCATTTGCCTTTAGTAGTCAGTGCAAATAACAGTAAACATCTTGTCCACACCTAGAAGATCATAGATCATCAATAACAATCTGGATAAAAACACTGTCACATGCATTTGCATAAGACATGTTTTCCATGACTCAGTAGTGCTGTTGCATAGTAAAGCACATTACTGGAGGTAACTCACAGGTTAAAAAAAGTTTAATAAACTATACTATCAACAGCATGTAAATGTCAGACTCTAGAATTATCTTGGAAATTTTGTGAAAAATTTGCCTGTGTAAAATTTGCCTACGGTTTAGAAAACAGTAAAACACCTCTTTAGTTAAAGCAGTTATTATATACTTTCTTTTGTAATCCCATAATGACTGAACTTCGCAAAATTATCAAAAGAATAAAAACTCACCATTTAGTTTTCTGACACTTTTGGATTGACGATCTTGAGCAGCCAAAAGAGAATCGAAGCTCCTCTCGTCTTTGCTGTCCAAAGAGTGGGGAAAAAATGAGCACTGCTAGTCTTCAGAGGGAATGGCAAGCCATTGGAAGCCAATTAGAAAGAGGGGACTGGGAGACGGGGAGGGAGAAAGAGGGAGCGTCCAAAAGATGGAGACTGAATGTTTGTAGCTTGTCCAACTTTAGAAGGGTAAATATTATCTGATACAGTAGAGAATAACTGATGTGGTTTGGGCGCCAGTGAACAGTCTGATGAGCCCAGTGTGTAATTAATCAGTTTAAAATGGCAGAATTCCATTTTTATTGTGGAGAATTTGCAAGAACAAAAGCATTCAAGGATTAGAGTCCTGTGGTCTACTGGGATATTTAAGTATTCCCGCTTTAAAGCCAGTGCAAAAAAAAACATATTACTAAAGAATGTCAGAGATAAATCAGCATAGTAATTTTATGTAAATGATTTCATGGGAATCATAGTCACCACATCAAGAGACAAAATACACAATATTCAGTTCAAAGACCCGAATGTAAACTGGGTGGTGGTGGTGGGGGAAGGTTATAACATGGGTGGTACTGACACATGGTTCTGGTTACACTGTTACAGAGCTTTTTTTATGGGAATAAAGGTTCCTCATTTTGGGGTATCAGTGCCTTTTTACTGCCTGTCTCTAGCCTTGTAATTTCCATTATGGGTCTAATAGCTCATTAAAACAGTTGAACTACTATAAGGAAACTCTTAGCGTCTCCCTGTAAGGTTTAAAGGTTTCACATTACGGACAGCTGTATGCGACACAAAGTTCTTGGTGTAAATGTTTAAAATACAACAAATAATAAAGAAATTCCAAAGGGATCATATATTTTAACTTGTGTGCATTTAAAGACAAGATAACAAGTTGAGTAAACAAGACATGTTTATTATTTAAACTATCACTTAAATAAAAAAGTGCATAGAAAATAAACATGATTAGAAATTTTCCTTTTTACAATTATGTACAATTTTTTCCTCATTATACATTCAGCCTTTAGTTTGTGGTTGACTATTTTAGGATAAAAATGTTTCCTTCATTTTTCTGTAAAATGGTAAAACACTGATGGGGCAACTCAGACAAAATAAAAAACCTCAGTACTAACATCAACATTAAAATCCTGAAGCTACAGGGAAAGAAAGCGTTCTTAAGACAAAGGAAAACTTCCTCCTAGAGGAACATATGAAAACCTCCCGTCTCCTCTCACTCTCTAAAGTACCTAAAATGGTCCGCAACACATTTCTGTACAAAAGTGAATCGTGATACACTGTCGCCTGCTCTCAGAGGGAGCATATATGACACCTTTACCTCAGTGTACATCTAAAAATGTCAAAGTTTGCAAAGAAAATAAATAAATAGAACGGTTACCATTACTTACTACAGAACATCACATAAGAAAAAGTACAACTTAAGTCCCAATACGACAGAGAGGTATAGGTGACACGGCCGGGTTCAGGCAAGAAGTATTTTTTTCCTGATGTCCACAAACTGTTAAAAATTTACAGAGTAAAATAAAGCAGACTACACCATCAAAAGCCAACAAAATATCAATGTTCAAAGTTTACAACCACATTTTACACGAACATAATATAAATACAGCTCCTTTCCGAATTGAAAAGTAAAAAAACAAAACACAAAACTGCAAAGCTCCGCTTGAAGGAACTTACACAGGCACAGAAAACTGGTACTTGATCTTGATATTAAAATGATGCACATTAGTTACTCTAAAGTTTACCTGTAACACAAAACCATTATAGATTATACACTGAACATTGCAATTAACCATTATGAAGTTGCTGTTTGCTACTGTAACTAAGTTTGTCTGACCATTCCGTATATTGTGTAGATATTGAAGTACAAGTTACTATTCATACACGTTTAGTTATTATATATATATATCCATGTATGCTGTGTGTATACATATATAATGTAGGTTATAATTACAGAAGGGGTGTTACCACATGCGTGGTGTGGAAGAGTAAAGTCCAGGACAACAGACTATGTCTGTTTCTGCAACACTGTCTGACTGTCTGAGTACTATCACACCGGTTTGTGGAGCGTCTGAAGTTGATGTCTGTGCAGGAGTCTATTACAAAGCCCTTAGGATTAGTAACTGCTTTACAAAAGAAAATATATTAATAAAATAAAAATCTTTTGTTAGACTGAGCAATAGTTTCTGTGTAACCCTGCAAAGATAGCCATTGCTGTGTAATCCTCCTATTTTATGAAATACAAATTTGTCCTGTCCCAGATTTCTTGTTGGAAAAAAAATGAATGAAATAAATTCGTAAAATCTAGAATACATTCAACAACGGCCAAGCTGCAGAATTCAGCTCATCCCTGTTCCACAGGGCTGCCGGGGCGAGAGAAAAGTCGGGCGGGCCCCGAGTATCCCTGAAAAAAAGATGGCTAAACCACAATTCCATAACGAACTTATCAATACAAACACACATATAACAATGAGGCTTCGCTACAGCAGCCAACAGATAATAAATGTGAGGCGACATACAGAACTCTACTGATCTTCAGTGCCATGGTCAAAAGTGAAATGCTGGGAAATGTTAAAATGTTTTCAGCCTTGGTACAGTGACGGGGGTCTGCAGTGGCCGAGAGAAAAAATAAGACATGTATTAAAGTAAAACTTACGAGGCAATGAGACGTAGAGGAACTGGCCTTAACGGTGGCTCACGAAGGAAGCCACAGTTGCACAAAGCAGCTTTGTCTAGAGGTATTCACAGATCCCAAGCCATTCTGCAATACCCATCCACATACCCACGCTACAGCATCCCTTTAAAATCAGAACTTTTCATGAAAAACAAAACAATGAAGTCAAATTTCAAGTGGATCGTATACCCATAAAAAGAATCTGTGCCCTACTTAAACAGCTTTGTTTCAAAATATGATAACTTATTTCCCATAGTACAGATATTTCTTTCTGGTAAACCAAACAAAGGTCTAGATTTTCCAGACAAGTTGTAACGCATAACTGAATTGTTCCATAACAAAAAGTAAATGTACTTCGAAGGCACCAAACTTCTGATCTGAAGGAACCAGGGAAGAACAAGCCACAGAACATCCACAAAACAAAGTCACGTCTGTCTTGCCATAATTGTTGCCTTATCTAAACAGGGATCAAACAAAGCTTCAAAATGAAAAAAAGAGGGAGGGGTCAACATTTAAAAGAGATGATACAAGCACATAATGTGCATTGAATGGCTAGCTGGAGCCGCAGTGCCAAGGCAACATGTGTTGAAGAAGACTGGGAAGACAACTAATCTTCAGTGCACAAGACCATGAGGAACATCAGAGAGCCCTCTGATTCCTCCATATAGTGCTTTAAAAGTAGTTTTACATGGGCAAATTCCTTGCATTAAACCAATCTCTACGAAAATATTTTGATATAACAAAATATATGGAATAAACTTTGGAACTTGCCAGTTGCTAGATGACAGAAAACGACTTTCGCATATTTTTACACTTTCGAGAAAATGCAGTTTACAAATTTTACGTAAAGAGGGCCTTTACGGAGAAACGTGGGCTGTTGCTAAATGTTATTTTAAGGCTGGCACAAAAGGAGAAGAGTCAATTCAAACATATTCACACTTGACTCCCTCAAGTTCTTCACAGCTCACTGGACCTGCACTGTAATATGAAATGTTCATGACTGACTTGGGTTGGCAATGTGAGCCACTGGTGGACCGCAATCTGTGGGAACTGCTTCTTTGGAATAAAGAAAAAACATTCGGCCTACAAAAAATATTAACTAAAAAAATATTTCAAAGAGACAGCACTATAAAAATGTCTGGACAAAGCATTAGTGTTGTAAAACTCTACAATCTTCTACAAAAATGTTGATAAAATAAATACAATGCTTTATTAAAAATATAAATACAATTGTTAAGTGCTATTCTCCAATGAGTGCTTTTTTGTCCTTTGTATAGAAAAATATAAATTTTATATACATATTGAATGAATGATACTTCTCTGTCAGTGACACAAGACAGACAATGGTGACGTTTTAAACTGCCTCAAACAGATCTTAATAATTGTGTAAATAACTAAGGCCTTAGGGAGAAATAATCCCCCCTATTGCTGAGACACAATAAATGAACTAGGTATAGCCAAGATCCTTTAAACCCTACAAATTTCATAAGCCATACATGCACATATTAATTTTCTGCATAAAATGCGATTTTGCTACTCTCCCTCTGAATTACTATAAAAATGTTTTGTAAATAAAAAAAAACTAATGTAATTCTCCTCCAGACCTCAGAAATTGTGGTCCATTGGCTGCCAGTCCACCAGATTCTCAGCCCAGCCAGCCCCTAAAACGCACAAATCGTTTTGCTTTCCTACTCTTCAGATCTGAAACACAATATATGTATACATATGTTTCTTTCTACCACTGACAAAATGAACATTTGCTATTTCGCTTCAAAATATCTATTTCTGGGCCCACTGCTCCCTCTGGTGTTTTCCCTTATTCATCTCCGAATACAAGATATTTTAGTATTTACAGTGTCTTCCATACAGAGATTCAGGCCAGCTTGGCAAGGACGACCATGGATGCTCTGAAGGCTTCAATGTACATTCAAAACGGGAGAGATGTTTAAACAGGTCAGGCGAAAAACAAACGAATTGTGTATTGACTGCAGTTCATCAGTCTAAAAAGATTAAATCTTTTCCTTCCAAAATTGCACTTTGGTGAAGAATGAAACAATGTGGCAATGTTTTTGTAATTTGTCATACTCTTAAGCAAGGGCAGGCCAAACTCTTTCAAATTTAAAATAGTTTACAATATCCTTCTTAAAAAAACAGAAACAAACAAGAGATCATATACAAAAGTTAAGAATGATGGGGGCACTAAGCTCTTAAATTGGGCATTAATAAAAAGGACACAAGGATAATCCTCTCTGATGTGACTAAAGTCAAACAACTTAGGAGGCACAATACCATGAACCCTCTGATAACCTGAGCCTGCTTCAATAATTGAACATAAAGAAAGTCTCTTCCCTTGAAAGTATACACTCCTGAAAGCGTTTCACAGTTGGTCTTAGCTTGTGAGTTGCTTTTAATTGAGGAACCTGCGACACTTTTTTGCCCTGCAGTTGCAGGGCAGCTTATTGCCTGGTTCTTCAATGGGGAACTTGTAATCGTACGTGAGCTCCTCGCCTTTAAAGATCTTGCGCATGGCGAAAATGACAATGTGCTTCTGACCATCAACGTTGACCACTCTGGAGTAGCAGTTGGGCTCACAGGAGTGGTTAATGAAACGCGCTGCGTTGCCATGCATGGTGGCGTCCACAACCTCGTAGTCATCAATACGAAACATGTAGCAGCCAATGCCCTGAGTATAACAAAAAGACAACAATGCTTGAGGAACACTGGTGATACTGCATTTATAGACCATGGGGCATCAGTGTGTCAGGTTTCTACCTTGCCGTCATAGTACTTCTCCCGTTTGTCAGTGAGAACAGAGCGAATGACATTCCCAGAATACTCGATCACTATCTCTCCAGCATCAATGGTCCTTTTGCAGAACAAGCCTCTGCCATGTATGACTGATCTGTAAACAATGCATCTTAAATGGTATGCAACAAAGAGGCATCTTGGAGTATTTTTGTTTTCATGCCTCAATCCAACCATTTGTATTTGAATATCTATTATTCATTTGGCAGGCAGTTTAATCCAAAGCAACCTAAAATGCATTTAAATATATAATAAATATAGTTATATTTATAAAATATAAAATAGGACTGCATGATATTGAAGGAAAATGTGATATGCGATAAATTATGTGACGTGCAATATCTGATATGATGGTGCTTTAAGTTTGTAAAATCAATTAAAATTAAAATATTTAAAACCTGAAAATTACATAACCAGCATGTTTTGTATTATTTCTGTGAAAAGAAACACATATTTCAATTAACATTTGCATGTCAGTCCCTTAACACCAACATATAGCTTTGATGTTTAGAACTTAAAGTATCAAAATCATTTAATTATCGAAAACTATTGCAAAATGCACATTGCAATATGCACACCTGCAATATTTCAGTATATCTTGCCATCCTAATACAAAGTGTTCATACCTGTAGACACCTACAGCCTCCCTGGATGTTTTCTTTAAGTGCCGGAATCTCGTAGGCATTGGCAAGTCCATGGTGGCCCGTCTGTGACAAAAAATAAAAACAGCAGGTGTTGTTATGCTTTGCTCCAGAGACGAGAGGAAAAAACAAGGTCAGTAATGTGACTCACCGAGTAGATTTCAGCTGCATCTCCTCGTCATCTTCCTCCTGGGGGTTGTATTCCGGAGGCTGACGGTGTTTGGACGCCAGGAAATTAAACATGTCCAGAACTGATCTCCTACAAATAGAAAATTCTAAATTACTGACGACTATCAGACATTACAGGGGATGAGTCTGTATAGACACTCATCCTGACCAAACGTCCTGCTATTTGTTTAAAAGATTAAACAGATATACAAACTAACAATAGCCTGCCCTCCTTGTGACAAATACCTGTGGTACACCTCAGCACGGGCAGATCCATGAGGGTTGATGGGAGGTTCATCTGGTTTCTCAGGTTTGTGGAAGCGAAACCTGTAGTTTCGGCATTGCCTGGCTCCATGTAGCTGCTCCAGCAGAAACACTACAGCATCATGAACCACTCCCAGCATCTTCAGCCCGTTCACTCCTGAAAAAAACACATGACATAAAAATTTTGATTAATAAACAGATCAATGTTCAGTATACCAAAACAAAACTGTTTCACACATCATGTTCTTACCATCAAATGAAAGAGCCTTAAGCCTAGCATTGAACCGAGCTTCTTGTACTTTATCTGTCAGATGCTTCCATGCCTCTGAAAATAGACAGGAATTTGAAACGGGTGTTTAAGGGAATAGTACATGCAAAAAGTTTACTTTTCCTGTAAACTACCCTCAAGCCACTTTAGGTGTATATGACTTTCAGCTACACAACACAATCAGAGTTATATTAAATAATATCCTGTCTCTTCTCAGCTTTATAATAAGAGTGAATAGTTCACAAATGCTTCCTGTAATTATCCAAAGAACCAGACACTTCATACTGGATCTATAACTTTGCATTATACATTATGATCTTCATCTCACTTACCCTCAATACTTTCACAGCGAATCTGAAATCCGTCATCACTACAGATTTCAAACATGAGCCCCTTCTTGGGTCTGTAGTCCACAGAGGAGTCTCTCCCACTGTGTCTCTGATCATCAGGTGTTTCCACTAAGAATGCATCTGATCCTTTCTCATCACTCTTACCGGGCAGACCTGTACAGAGGGAAGAATCTGTAATACACCAAACTAAACTGACACTAACAAGAACCTCCGTGACATTTAATTTATAGATGAAAATTTCAGACAATTAAATATTTGTGACAGTAGCTTTTTAAATTAAAAGTGTAAAATGTTTCACCCACCAATCTTTGGTTGCTCATCATGAGTGGCTATGGTCTTAGATTTAAAAGCAGAGGAGTCAGCCGAAACGGTGACAGAATCACTATGAAGAAAACAAAAGTTTAACAAGAGGTAAATTAGTCAAGATACAATCAATCAACAATTTTAGATCTTTTAGTCTTTGTAATAATTTACCTCTTGTTTGAACCACTTTCATTAGACTGCCCAATATCCATTGGCTCAGGTGATGGAAGTTCCCGATCCCTACAATAAATGCACATCTTAAATACTTTTAACCAACCATCACTAAAAAGAATGCATCACTAAATATTAGGTTCTTACCCTGTGAAAGATGAGGATTGGATTGCAGAGGCGTCAACAGTTGGTGTATCTGACTTAAGTCCCTTATGTTTCTTTCCAGTGCTTTTATCTGAACTTATCCGAGGCCTTTTAGACTTTTGCTTTCCTTTCCCACTAGCTTTGGAGGCACCTCCAGCAGGTAATTTCAAGGACTTTTGCTGATGCAGCGGTCGCAATATGGGAGAAGTTTGTGAGCTTTGTGTCAGAACTCCAAGTACATGACCTTTGTTTAAGTCTTGAGTGATAGAATTAGGGGCAAGAGCCACCTGACCTCCTGAATTTGCACTTGGATCAACGGTTTTATCTGTTAAGACTCGACTGATTGGGTGCTTAAGATGAATATTGCCCTCTCTGTCCACCTGCTGGCTGACAGGCATGCTTATGCTTTGGTTTGGGGGAAAAACGCAGATGCTGCTGGCAATAGAGGTCTGGACAGGATTAGTAAGCTGAGACATCATCGGGGTTCCTGAATGAAGAACCATCTGTTGCTCTGGAAGACCCAGGTTGTGAGGATTGGTTTTAATAAGCAGGTTGCTTATAGGTCCTGTGATGTCAGTGGAGCTAATGAGTCCTGGGGCACTAAGTGATACTGAGCTTGCTCCCAAAAAGTTTCCAGGTGCACTTGGAGGCACAGACACCACATTCAAAACTGACTGATTTGGGTTGAGCCCTGACACAGTACATGGCAAAAGATGAGTCGAAGAATCATATCCCAACATGCCAGGCTGAGCTGTGGTTGAAATGGATTGTGGTAGAAGAGTAGGTTCCAAGTACATTACCCCTGGTTTTGGTCGTTTTATTATGTTGGGAATTTTGCGATGAGGTGTGGTGGTTGCAGTTAATGTTCCCAGTTCCATCAGGCCTGACTGAGCAGAAATTCCTGCAGCAATTTGTGAAGGAGAGAGATTTATGACGGTCATATTGGGCCCAACATCTGAAGGAGCAAGTGTGGGTTGGGTCTTTGGACGTGCCTGTTTCTTGCTTTTATGAGTATGAAGACGTGAAATGGGGCGTTTCTTGCCATGAACAGAGGGGAGCATAGTAGGAGTTGTAGGGATGGATGAGGCACTGGATACGATACCAACACTAGGAGCATGATCATGTCTATGTCCTGCCTCAGTCACACAAATCTGGTGTTCATGAGAGGGGACTCCTATGAGGAGGCCTGATGTGGTGCTTGGGATGACTGGTTGGAAACCTGTCTGAGAGGTGCTAGTGAATGCATGAATTTGTGGGCAATGAGATACAGGGACTAACCCTTTGCCACGAGCAGGAAAAATGGACTGAGAGGTGGAGATGCCAGTACTGAGACCTGTCAAGACAGAAGAACTAGTATTCATGACACCTGTTCCACTAACAGATGGTGCAATCTGGATTTTTTGAGTTAAACCATTGGGAAGGGTTTGCACTACATAAAGCGGCTGCAGATGCTGGTTAAGCACAATCAATTTCTCTGGGCCAGGCTTTAATTGAGAGGCAGTAGCTTGAACAGAAGGGCTTGCAATTGGAGCAGGACCTGTACTAACTGTGGCTGCAGGGATGAACTTTTGACTCTGGAGAGGTACAGTGGGTGAGTTAGGTAAACTTGACGTGCTAGATGTTCTTGTTCGATTTTGGCTCCCTGTCTCTCCAGCAGGTGCTACTCCAGGACTTGCAATATGGTCACCATCAATGCATGCTGGAATGAAATGTTCTGGAGTAATGTGACCTTCCTGGACCTGGGAATCTTCACACGTGTCCTGTGGGCTTTTATTTGATATTGTAGACCCTGTTCTTTGTTTCTTTCCACTTTTTTCATCTCCTGATTCCTCTGTGGCAAGAGCTAGTATGGTTCGCTCTGAAGTCTCAGAGATAAGTGAGCCATGATTTTGGTTATTTACTGTGGGACTTCGAGTTGTTAGCACAGATAAGTCAGAGGGCAGCTCAAGAGGAAGACCATAGGGCTCTTCTACAGCAATTGAGGTGTTCACCCCACTCTCTACAGGTTCTGTACTAGGCAACGGCTGAGTAAAATCTTCAAACAGCATATCCTTTCTTTGGTTAACATCCACCCCATAACTCCCATCTAAAGAGAATGGTTCAGTAGATGGAGTTTCTGTCTGCTGCCCTAAAGCCTGCATTGAGGGGGTATTTAGCACAAATTCCATAATATCAGAGGGCAGGATGTTACCACAGTCATCACTGTTGTTGTTATCGGAGTCAGACTTCAGTAGATCTGTTGTGAGTGACAACTGAGAATCGAGAGGGTCTTGCCCCTGTGTTTTTACACTCCCTAATGGAAGACAGCTATCCTTCTGATTTTTACGGCCATCACGTGTGTTACAGCCTCCACCCCCTCCACTGGTATTTCCTGCCTCTTTCCCTGAGTCAATACTCAGTTTGTCTGCCCTGCTTTCTCTACCCTTCCTCTTTGTAGAGCTTTTGTGTGTAGATGAAGTAGCAGCACTGGTTGTGCTGCTGGTGCTTATACTAACGTCACTCTCAGACCCATCATCTACACCATCCAGCTGGCCAATATGCTGCAATTCCAAATTCTTTGTTGCAGTTGACACCTCATCACTCTCATCTTCATGCTCTTTCACCTGATCCCTCAAAAACCTGTGTATCTGTGACCCTCTTCCTAAACATTGATCAATACCAGCAATAGGCGGAAGACCGGAGTTGGGGTTTATGATGGTGCGGGTGAAGTTATAATAATATGCGTCCTTGTTTGAACCAATCCCTCCCTCTTCATCCTCTCCACTGTCTGCTGAGGAAGATGTGCTCATATCATCGGCTCCATCAACTTGTCCTTCAGCTGAACGTTTGCTGCTCCCAGTCCGCTTTCTCACAGAGAATTCCCCACTGCTGTAGAAGGGTATGTCTTCCTCACCATATGATCGCACACCATAGAAAGGGGTTAATCCAAAGAACATGTTAGATCGAGCACGGGCACTCCGCCTTGGATATCTGCGCTTCGCTGAACCTGCCGATCCATCACTGTCATCCTCATGGTGTTTATCAACACTCCCTTCATCTTCTAAATGATGGTCCTCTCCTTCATCAGCACACCGGTGATCCATAAGATGCTCTTCTGAATCATCCACGTGGATGTGGCTGTCTGACTCTGAGCTCTCTGAGCTTGCAGATGGGGAGAAAACCATTGCCCGAGAGGATCTTCTTTGGGGGCCCTGACTGCCAGGGGTAACAGATGTGAATGGGTTTGTGTTAGTGGATATGCTGAGAGCTTTGGTTCCATTGGGATCCATTTTCGGGGACATTAGGGGTAGCCTCTCTGTGTTTTTCTTTTCAACTGGAGCAACTTCTTTACTTGACTTAGGGTTTACCTGTAATGGTCTAATGCCTCTCTCTACTCCTGCTTTCGGATGAATAGCCTCGACTGCTGAACTTTGCTTCTTCTCAAGCCTAAATCTCTCTTTGGACTTTAATTGCTTTTCCCCTTCCTTTTGACCAAATTTACTAATTTCCACTGTGGTACTGCTGAGTGCTGTGGTTTTATCGCTGTGTGCAGGTGGAACTTCAGCTTGAGTTTTGACATTACTGCTTTTTGAGTTGCTGTTAAGTACCAGGTTTCTGTTTTGAGGAGTCTCTTTTCTTTTTTTTGAAACATCTCGACTCGCATTAAGTTTCACTTTGGAGGGTTTTTCTTTGGTGCTAGAAGTTCCATGACTAGCAGTCATGGCAGGACCTGCCTGGAGGCCACGGTTTAAGTCCTCCTCTCCCACCTTGGAAACAGATGTCCAGAGAGGTTTCATTGCAGCTGCCGGAGCTGGGCCAGACACATAGTCATGGGACTTCCTACCTCCACTTTTGTTGAAAGCTGGCTGAGGCACTCCACTCTTTCCTGTGTTGTTTGATGAAGCCACCAACGTTACATTTCCTTCCTTGACTGGATTAGCTTTGTCTTTTGGAAGAGTGGCAAGTGGATGACTGGACATAAAAGTGACACCAGCTGGAAGGTCATTATCTTTCGTGGCTTGTTTCCCTTTCTCAGTTCTCAAACTGCCACTTCCTCTCTGATGTCCTGTCAAAACTGCAGTTCCAAGAGGTGGTGACACCTGACTTACACTAGCTAGTTGTGATGATTTCAAACCGTCACCCTCCGACCGTTTTTTAGTTACTTCTCTGCTACCATCTATTCTTTCTGTGAAACTAAAACCAAGTCGACGTTGTGCTCCAATGTTTATTGCATTTGTCTCGCGACTGTAAGGCCTTTCTCCAGATGGTGATCTTACTTTTTCCATGTCTCTAGCTAAAGGTTCCTTAGAGTTTGTAGACAGGGAGATGGCAGATGGATTACTTGTCTGACCAGATACTGTGACTCCCTGAGGAGGAGAGGAAATCTTTTGCCTTGTTGGTTGAAGGGAGATTGAGGAGGTGCTGTGTCGGCGAGATCCAATGCTTCGTAGATTGGAGCTTAGCAAAAGGTCCCCCACTGTCACAATCTCATGGGTTGACCTGGTAAAACCATCTAATAAGAAAAACAAAAGTGAAGAAAAAAATTACTATAGCTTTTGAAATAGTTTTATTTCAGGAAATTTAAAATATATGTATTATTATATGTATTTATGTAACTAATACCTGGGGAGGGAAGTGGTCTGGTAGCAGGAAAATGATGACATGGTGGGTAGCTGGGGTGTCTGTTTCTAAAACAAATCCTTGGTTTAGGCATGGAAGGCACATTCTGTGGATTTGTGGAATCTGTGGGTCCAGGCAAAGCAGCATCCACTTCAGCTGAAATGTTAACAAAGGATCAGTCTTTAAAAAAACCTAAGAAATGTCTGAATGAGGACCATTATATGTCTCTTCAATCTTTTTACCTAATACAGGTGGAGGACTATGAGTCACTGTGTGGTTCTCCTCTTGAACTGATGTGATATTTATATTTTCTGTCACAGATTGCCGGCTCACCAGAATTCTACATTTATAGACGCAACGCTTGCGGGCATCTAGTGTACTCCAATACACCCTTGAGCATCTGTGTAAACAGAACAAGATATTAGAAAAAAAAGACCATATTACTGTGAATTTCCTACATGCTTTATTTCACAAACTTACTGGTATCCCACAGGAAACAGCTTCTTCTCACAATCTGACATTTCAGTTAGCATACCAAGACAGTCGATGGTCATAGACCCTATAGCGAAAAAGGAAATTTTAGTTTGGTGTGGTGCTTTGAACATTACTTACAAATGAGACATTCTGCTAAGACATACAGACCTATCATCATGTGGATGTTGTTTGGTTCAAGCCCATTAACAAACTTTTTTCTTAAACTGATTCCCTCAAAGTCCACAAGGACCCTCCGAGTCACTTCAAAGCCAGACTCTGGCACCACCTGTAAAATAGGTTTGTTACTTGTAGTAAATTTAACACTGTGCAACACAGTCACAAAATCATTTGTGCATAACACTCTTAAAAATTGTCCCTCACAATGCCACAGAGAAACCATTTTTGACTTGTATGGTCTCATAAAGAACCTTTAATAGCCATAGAATGTTTTTATTTCACAAAAGGTTCTTTGTAGTGGAGAAAGGTTCTTTAGACTACAGAAAAGTAAAAAAATGGTTCTTTTATGAACACTTGACTGAATAGTTCTTTTGGGAACCACAAATGACTGTTTTATGGCATTGCTGTAAACCCTTTTAGAACCTTTATTTTTTTTTAAGAGTGTACATGCTGCAAGGGCCCTTACCTCGCCCTTTATCAGAGCTCTGTGACCCTGACAGTAAACTTTCTTGTCCTCTAAAAAGGCACACTGCTGCTGACGTGCACACATGAAGTGGTAGTTATTAGTACAGGAGGTCAGGCAACAACTCACTGTGGCTCCAGGTCTGTGACAGCTCTGACATCGCTGGAAAACAAAGCATGATAGCAATTTATTTTATGAGGAAAGACTAGTTGCCAACAGCATTTTCAGTAGGCCTATTTGGTAACCGAAAAAATACATAAACAGTATAACACTCCAACTCAATGAACAAACATGACATGGCATATGGCTCAGATTGCGTACCAGCTGTTTGCCTCTGCTGACTGCCATATGGACATTTTTGAGAGAACCATCAATCTCCTCAAACACCTCTGCTGACCACAATGCGCAATTCACATGGGTCCACTCATTCTGGCCAATATAAAGCAATCTCCCACAGTCCTGGAAAAAACATTATTGAGCTGTCTTATAAAAGAAACATGAGTATAATCATAAATCCACATCCGTACTTGCTAATGTTTTCTTTGGTGGGTAATGACTCACATTTGTATTCTCATCTCCATAATTCAGACAAAGCGCACACTGTCTGTTGTCATCGACACCAGGGGGAGGGGGAAGCTCGGGGCTGTCTTCATGACTCGGGTCTGAACACAACACATAATCCTGTGTAAGTTATCTACATTTTTTAACCAGGCTAAAACAAAGTGTCCAAAATATCATCCACTGAATGATCCACTTTACTCCACTGAAACAATACTTAAATGGATTTAAGGATTTAAAATGGGCTTTGTACCATGGATAAGCTTGGGCATTGGCGGTGGTGGTGTGGGGGCTGTCAGGGAGTCAGGCTCTCCAGGGGCTTTAGGCCGGGGAGCAGGAATGATCTTTTTCATGAGTAGAGGTTGCTCAGCCCTGGCTATCTCTTCCCTCTCCTGCCACTGAGCATAATTGTGATCCAAGGAAGGGGGCAGAACAGCATTGGGAAGCAGTCCACTACTGCAAAAACACAGAAACCCAACACCATGCAGTTATTTATGTTTTTGATATGTAACATTAATGGCTGATTACCTGATATGTGAGTAAAGTGATCTATATACATTTATTTAGAGAACGGCACAATAAAACAGAAGATTAACTTACAAGTTGTTTATATATAAAAAGTATTTTATCTAAATCAGTTTCAGTATAAACAAAATCTTACGACAACACTTATAAAATGAAGTGACAACAATCATTGCATATCATTTAAAAATCACTCATTCAGGCACAGATGGAGAAAAAAAATAGCACTGTTCTTAATAATTAATGGTAACAAATGAAGTCTACAAACAATCAAACTAAAGGCTGACCACAAGACTTGTCAAAGCACCCATGTGAAATGAGACACCACCTGCCAACCTCAAACAATGGAATTAGACCATACAGGCTGCACTCCCTATGGAAAGTGATATTTCTGCTCCAGAGTAGAGAGCAAACAATAGACAGACACCTGACGGAAAGATTGTTCAGACCTTATTTGCTAAGTTAATTGGCCTCATTTTTCAGGTCAGGTCACTTTTCTCAATTTAAATAATACTTTAATCTCAATTTATTTCTGAAAGTATAAAACGCAACACTTTGTGTACTGAAATGTTCAGTCAAAATAAATACAGCGCATAATTTAAAAGGCAGTTGGAGATACACAGGGGAAAAAACTCACTTGGGAGAGACTTTGTGCGTCTCCCAGAATTTGGACTCCTTCACTCTGAACCATGGAAAAATCCGCTCCATTTGCTGTAAAGAGTAACAGTGATAGTGCCATTAGCAACAATGACATAGAACTGTGAGATGTTCCATTGTGGAATGGTGTCCACTAGTTTTATCTCACCCGAATAAAGAAGAACTTGATCATGCTGTTGGTCTTCCTGCTCTCTATCTGACCTCCGTCTGAATTGAAGGCTGTCTGGATAATTCTCACAATGTCATCACTGAACTCCAGCTGAAACAGAGGAGCAGAAAATGACACTTGGTCCTCTCATGTATGTGACTGGCATCTGAACTCACAGCAGGCTCACAAAGCACCAGATAGTCTCTCACAAAAGAACACAAACACAAAAGACACCTTGTTACTGTATGCATTCAAAAGTAAGAACTCAAACTCTTACAACAGATTTATAGCATCCTGAGTCCATTTTCTTCTCCACAGACTCCAAATCGAGAGGCGAATCATTTGGCGGAGAGACCTCCGTCAGCACAGGCGGGTCAGGACCTTCAGGGGAGCGGCGTGAGGGAAGGCTCTCTTCTGTCTCTGGGTTCAGCTCAGGTGGCTTCATAACAGACTAAGATGATGATAATGGCATCAGTTAGTTATGCAGTGAGGCTGATGAGAGCGTATTTGTTTGGTCTTCTTCAAAAGACAGAAGCTCACCTGTCTGTAGCGAAGCAGGTGAGTAGAAGTGCGAGAGTTGAGCAGCGCTGTGAGAACTTGCCGCATGGATTTCTGAATTTCTTTCTCCAGGACATTGTGCCACCCTGCGGGTTGGTGCTCAGTGCAGTTTATGCAGGTGTAGGCCATGTTCTCAGGTAGGTTTGACAAGAGCTCATACATGTCATCTAAATATAAAAATGTAAATATTAAGCTTATGGGCATTTGGTTTTGTCTTCAAAGCTACAAGCAGCTGTAATCAACTATATACAAGGCTAGGCCTAACTAAACGATATTTATCATAAGTCAAAGTATCATGCACTGTCATGTAACGAAGAAAATAGTAATGGGGAAAAAAGGCAACTAACCTGTTAAACGTTCACATTTGGCATGAACCCAGCGATCACACTTCTTGCACTTCATCGTTTTGCTTTCATAGTCATTGTCATCATGGCACTTATTACAAAGTGGGCAATGGTTGCCTGCGAGACAGAAATGATTGATTACACATAGTTTACTCAGTACATACAATAAATTACAAATGAGATCTTTACTGACCTTTAGCAGTAAGTTTGGCACAGTCATGACACAACGAGAAGTCATGTGACCACTGGGCATCCCAAGCCTTCCCAGGTTTAGTGGTCCCACAGCTTTTACAGCGCACACATTTGGTGCAAATCTGTGGCAGAGGGTAAAATAATTATGGGCAAATGCAGCAAAAATACAACAGATGTTACAGACATCTAATGCTGAGTGTGTGTGTGTGGGTGCCTACCCAGACTCTCTTCTTCTTGGTGGGTCTGGTAGGATGGTTGGGTCCCAGGCACTCAGGGTGATAGCTGTTTCGGCACTTGTCACACTCCAGTAGTTGCTAAATGATATGAAGAATGATGTTCAATTTGGTCAATTTTCAGAGGTTTTTTACATCTATTTCTTAAGGTTTTGAGTAGAGGTGTTAATGATATACCAATGCCACGGTTCGGTTCCGTTAGCTGTGGGGGCAGGGTTAAAGCCATGGCTGCAGCAATGCTAAATAACACTATATTCACTTTTAACTTTAATAATAATACTTGAAAATAGTAACTTTAGTGTAGGGGAAGCTCATATGGGGGATTGATGAATTACATACTGCAGTACATACTGCGGTGGTGTACTGCAGTTTACCCCTAGTTTTGAGACAGTCTAGTAAAATAAGCTGAACCTTGCAAATTGCTTTCCATTGCAGCTCAGTAATAAAGTGTACAGAAAGAAAATGATAATTCCAGAGAACAGACATGTATTTGCCTTTCAATTTTTAGCAGCACATACCAAATGAGGCCATTTATCAGGAAGTTGTTAAAATATAGCCACAAAATTTGAGACAGGAAAAGATCTGAGATCCAAGCTGACTCATGCTTTGAATATTGTGCTTTTCCATTATTCAACGAACCATTCCATCAGAATGCATCACACCCTTATATAACTAACAAGACTAAGATTTTTATTGTGTGACCATCATAAAAACACTGAATTATTTAACAATCAAGACATAAATCTGTGGCAAAACATACTGGCCAAAAGTTTTCTTTCCCAAATCAGTACTGAAAATGTTGTATTTTACCTTCCAACACTAAGAGCATCTCAGTAAATCAAACTCTGTGTCTGAGACTGTCTATGTCAATATTTTTTTAAAACTAGCTTTGAACTGTAAACATTTTTACTTGTATAGTATTTTTTAATAGCCTCATGTAGAACAATTAAACGTCTATTTATAAAAGTCTATAAATGTCCATTTAAGCTATGTATAATGCATAATTAGCTGTTTCTGAAATTCACAGTTCCTCTGATCTACATGGTATCACAATGGAACTCTTACTTTGGTTTTCTGATACTTTCGGCCACAGACATGGCAAAAGCGACACTGGCGACAGCACCAGTTTTCCCACTGTTCCTCATGGGGGCGCTCTGTCTCTCCCAAGCAGAAAAGGTGGAAAGGTTCACAACACACCTGACAGAAAACAAACTGAAAACAACAAGCCATAAGTACACATACCCACTCACGGTTTGTGCTTTCTTTAGACACACACTAATTAAAAAACGTGATGGCTACCTCCACATTACCGCTGCTGGCACAGAGAAAGCACACCACCTTTCTCGGGGTGATTGGCACAGAGGTGAGAATGCTGAGCCCACCCATCTCCCACACATTCTCAATGTCATAGTCCTCCTTAAAATCCACTCTGATTCGATGCACTCCATCGCAGGGCGCTTTCTGCTCCGCTGTGGCCCCAGTCGAAGGAGTGCTCTGGGAGTTTAAAGTACTGCTGTCAGGTTTGGTGGGTATCTGTTAAGAAAAAAAAAACCTTTCATTTATTTTAATGTTTTGGGCAAAGAAATCTAAAAACAAAAAGTTCTGCTTGCCTTTTCTTTTGGTTTAGGCTTGGGTGGTTGAACACCTCGAGAGGTGTGCTTCTTTTGCTTTGCTTCGGAAGCTAAAAGATAAAACATGATTTTAAAACAAAAACACACACTAAGTAAATTTAAGTAGAGAACGGCATATATAATTGTGCACCTCTTGGCTTTTCCTTACTTGTGTTGGTGGTAGTAGAGCTGGACTGACTTTGTTGCTGAAATTTCTTTTTGGGCTCACTGGACTGGGACTTTGCAAAACCTTCCTTTTTTGCTGCCACTTGGCTGCTTTGCTGCTGCAAGGGCTGCTGGGATTGTGCTGGTGGAGAAGATGAGGCAGCATGCAGAGAAGTGGTTAAAGGGCTGGCCTGCTGCTTCCGTTCTTTCCTCAAGGCTGAGCTTAAAGGGGCCTGGGAAGGCCTGGGACCATCTGAAGGACTAGAAAGTGGAGGGTGCTTTGGGGAGGAGGGTGGTGAAGATGGTGATGTAAGGTCCATCTGCTTTTGTTTGTTCTCTTCCTGGACAGGTGGTGGAGTTTCACTTTTCTTTTGAGGCGGGTCATCTTTTTGAGGAGGGGTTGCTTTGGGGGTTGCTTCAGAACACTGAGATTTGATGTTGTTAGGCGTTTCCTTTTTTTCAGACAATTTATTCCTCTTCTTATCTTTTTTACCTGTAGTTGAGACAAAAAAAAACCCAGAAAGAACTAAAATATAGCAAAGTTGATACAATCTTTGGCTTTTAAAATTGTATTCTCAGTAAAATTACCTTTTGTTTGCTTCTGAAGGAACTTTGACGGCATCCACTGCAAGTTCTGACACTTTCTTACTCTGTGACAAAACATGCACATACATGTTACAGCCTTCTGGAAATTACACTTTTGAGGTATAAAGCTTTTGAAACCATAGTATAGTAGCAGTGCATGCAATTTTCACACTTACTTGCAACATTGCTTTTTAATATTGCGTCCCCCAAATTTGGGCTTATCCAGGCAGTTAGTGCAGACCCCACAGTCATTTGGGACCTGGCAGCCTGGACACTGCCCGCAGCGTCGAGAGCGCCGGCCCTTCCTGGGTGGGGCCTCCTGGACTGTTTTCTGCCTTGTTACTGGCTTAATGGGAGGTGTGGGTGGCTCCGCCTCCTCTGACCCAGCAACTGATGATTTGTCTATTAAAGTGCATCATTTTTTTATATTACACATTAACTTTGTTTGGTAAGATAAGTTTAATGGCATTTAGTTAAGGTGTTTTCTCACCATCATTTCCCAAGGAAGACAAGATCTTTTCTCTCTCCTCCCATGGCAAGGCACTAATGGTAGGCATATCATCTGGGAACACGGCACGGTTGCGACCCAGAGCTACAGCTGCACGACGACACACATGCTTTATGCGTGGACCACGAACTGACGCCTCAGAGGAATCGCTCTCCTGACCCTGATTAAGACAAATTAAAATAGAAATGGTTTGTGCCTTTAAAGTGTTTTTACAATAAACAAAAAAACACTAAACAATAAACAAGAAAATAACAGTTAAGAGGCACATACCTGCAATTTGGGCTGATTGCCAGGTTGTAACTCTCTCTTCTCTATCTTATTGAGTTGAGCTTTAGCCTTTCTTAGCAGTCCCACAACACGTCTGTTTGTGACTGGCTGTTTCTCAGCACGATCCAACATGAAGCCCAGTGATGACGTTGCAGGGGGCTTTCCCACCTGCCCCGGCTGAGTAGGAGCATTTAACCTTTCCTTGTCCTTCTCCTTTTCTAGTCCCTCTGTTTCAACACTTTTCTCAGAAGGTCTGCCTTTTTTTGGAAGACGACCCTTGGATGGCAAGGCCCCAGCTAGCTGCACTGGTGCAGAGTCACTCGGGGAGGCCTCTGCACCAGAGTCAATCGTGACTGACTTTTTTCGACCAGGTGTTTTTTTCTGGGCAAGAGATTCTTCAATATCCCTCGTCTCCACCACAAAGAGGCTAGATGTAGAACTGGGGGAAGCCTCTGATGAAAGACTCTTTCCTCTTTTATCCCAATCCTTCCTTCCATCTCTTTTGTTTTCTTTTTCACGCTCTCTACTCTTCTCTGACTCCCTGTCCTTCTCCTTTGGACCCGTGTCTCTAGTAGCAGAAACGCTTCGTTCTCTTCCTGCTTTTCCAGTAACCCCACCAGAAGCTTGAGGACTGGGTGTAAAAAATGGGAAGAGCTGTGAAGATGAAACAGAACTACCACTCACACCAAGACACCCGGCTGCTCGTCGCCCATCTGAAACCCCATGGCTTGGTAGACCAATGGAGCCTGATGGAAAGCTGCTGAAAGCTTGAGTTAAGGCACTAGCAGCAAGTGGACTAACTGCAACTCCAGGCAATGGGCTGGAATTACCAGTCACACTTCTGGGAACAGAACTGCTCAACATGGATTGTTCAGAGGTGATTTTCTCTGTTTGAACTCCTGACTGACTGCTCCTGGTAGTCATTGAGTGTGAGGGTGACCTGGGATGTCCACGGGAGAACTTAGACCCCTTCCTCTTTTTGTTTGATGTTGGTGAGGCCTGAAGAGGGGACAGAGAGCCAGGACTGCTGCCTGAAGAAGATGGGAGGGTGACTGACTCAAAGATGCGGGAATGAGCCGCACTTGGAGTAAAGAGAGGGGGGCGGAGTAGAGGGCTGCGCTTTTGAAGTGATGTATCAAACCGTGACGAAGGATGCTGGTGATGATTGTGGCGATGATGATGATGCAGGGGAGAGAAAAGTCTGGTACCACCACCAGCCCCAGCTGCAACACCTGGTGCAGGGAAACTTCCTGGTGCAACAACACCTCCACTAGACCCTGAAGATATCAGTCCCACATCTTCAGCAGTGAGTGGTGGAGGACGAAAGTTGTCGAAAGTGGGTTTGCGAATGAGGCCCTCCTTTGCATACTTAGCAGAAGAGAAGTACTTATTTTCTGAGGGTGACAAAGATGTCCATCGGAAAGTGGGCTCACGTAATATGGAGCGTCGTTTGTCATGAGAGCTGGAGAGCATTGAAGGGGTGGGCAAGAAGGGGGCAACTGAATGTGGCATCATCCATGAAGAATGGGAGTGATGCTCAGCTGTATTGGCTGAAGCTGTCTGGGGAGGCTGAGGAGGGCTGAGAAGAGGAGGTGGTGGTGGAGAGGATGAAGAGGATGCTGTAGAAGAGGCTTGTTGAGATACAGGCTGTGAAATTGAGGAGGACAACAAAACCCCTGTGGCTGGGCTGATGATGGCCTGTTTCCTTCCACTAATCAGACTGCCCCTACCACGGGCCACATTTGCCCCCCTCCTGTGACTCTGACCTCTGCGACCCCGTCTGCTGCGTGGAATCAGCACTACATGCTCTGGCTCAGATGGTGGGTGCGATGCATGATGCATGCTGACCTCAGTCTCTCCCTGAAATGCTGGGGAATGATCAGGTTCCTCTGAAAGGGCCTGGGTGCCCTCAGAGGCCTGTGAGTCACAGGATGTGTCATCAAGACTTGGGCTGCTGGAGCGAGATGACTCACCAGAGGAGAGCTGGGAGGAATGCTGCGAAACAGCGCTGGAGCCGCAGGAGGCTGCGCTGCTACTGAAACGTCCATTGCTTATGCTATTATTGCAGCTGCTATTAAGGATATTAGCTGCTACAGCAGTGGCGCTGGCAGCTGAGACAGGAGGTGGTGGTGGAGGGAGAGTGTCAACAGCAGGCCCTGCCCCAGGCGTGGCAGCTGTTCCACTTGTGACTGAAACTGTGGAAACAAGAGCAGGAGAGGATGACGTTATGGGTTGGGGTGCTGTGGCGGATGTTGTTGAGTCCAATCTTGCTATTTTCATGTGTGGTGGAGCGCTGAAGCTGGCCTCATCATCAATGAACCGCTTTGGAGTCTTAATGATGCGCAGGGACACTGTGCTCACAACCGGCATGATAAATTGCCTGATATTCGTTAACTGCGTTTGCCTCCTGTGTCTTCCTCCCTCAAGACTTCCAGCTCCCTGGGTGCCTATAGCCTCTTTCCTCAATAGTTTCTTTTTTTGAGCTCCCTTCTTTGCCCGCTGCAGTAGCTGCTTTGCAATAGTGGCATCAGTGCGTTTGGAGGGTGGGACAACACGCACAGGCTTGATATGGCGAGGACTCTGACGCAATCCCAATGGCCTCCCAAGTTTAGAAGGCGTTACTGGATTGACTGTTGCAGGAGAGTCTTCGGAATCTGGGCTAGTGCGTTCATCAGCAGGATGAGAAGCCCTGAGCTTGTGAACATGTGGAGTGCTTGGACTCAAATCTTGAACCCGACAAACCCTGAAGGCCTTATGTTTGGCAGTCCCAGGTGCTGTGAAAGGTAACTCCTGAAGCGAGCAGGCAATAGCAGCCTGAGCAGCAGCAGCCTCAGCTTTGAGGCGTTCGGCAGAAGGTGGTCTGCCCCGTTTTCGTTTTTGCACAACTGTAACTGGGACACCCTTTCTCACAATGGCCTTCAGCTTGGACTTCAGTGGGCTCAGTTTGACATGCCGTAGTCTTTTTAGTTTGGTCACCTTGGATTCCCGGCTGAATTTGTAAAGCTTTGCCTCAGATCCCTGATGCTGCCCAGACCCCAGAAGAGTTTGCCTGTTCTCCTGATCTTCGCCCTCCACAATGTCCTTGCGATGTGTGGGACTTGAGCTGCAATCCAGTGATGCATCCTGACCATTTTCAGGCAGTGCATGGGTGCTCTGTTGCCAGCTCCTCTGACTGGCAGAACCAGGAGGGCGGCCTCTTTTTCTTTCTCCAGAGCCAGGGGGTCTACCTGGTGGTCTTTTTACTTTCTCTGTGGGAGCTGTGGTGACAGGCAAAGAGCCTGTCTCAACACCAGGACCAACCCTCTGTGCAGCCAGAGCCCTTGGAGGACGTCCTCTGGGCTTCTTTTCTGGTGTTACAGGACCTGATGGGAAACACAAACATTCCTTAAAAGCTGAAAATAAGAAAACTATTTTTTTATTTCCTGATTAAAGTTACACAACAAAAGAGCATTCTAGACAAGATCCAATAAAAATATGGGTATTTCACAATGCATTTACAGATGTTATAAAGAATTAAGACATGGAATTAGGTACTTCACCTATTGACGTCCTTCCAGGGCTTTGTATTCTTCTGTTGTCAATTACTGAGTCAAAGCCTCCAAATTCCTCCTATAGAAATAAAAATTAAAGAAAAAGATTCTTTGAATTTTTAATATGGGTCAGTGTATGCAATTTAGCAGCAGGGTATCTTTTTTAAATAAATGCCCCTGACCCATAAATCTGGCTTGGATACCTATGTACTGACTTGTTCAGTTTTTTAAACATTTCTTTCTTGTAACTGAGAAAACATTTAGGCCAGGACAGCACTCATCACAACGTTAGTGATTCTCATTCTAAAAACAATCTACCCAACCATTGCTTGCAGTTCTAGAGTCGTAACAGAGGAGTTACATTCCTATTCTGTGCATCTGAATTACTGTGTTTATATTGTTTTTTTACCTTTACTCCTGGAAGCATGTCTCATTCATTTGTTTAAAGCATTTTACTGCCATCAGTTCAAAACAACACCTGACAAAGCCTTAATATGACCTTTGTAATACAAATGCATTATGATCCTTTCATCTGTGGTAAAAACATTAGGCTCAGCTCAGCATCTTAATGCCTAATGAATATAAAACATTTATCTACAGCTAGCAACTCCATAAATCTTTGCATACAGTCTACTATACAGGATTTGGCCACACTATAAATTAAAAAAACAACATTACACATTACATCACACTTGAACATTTCAGTAGTATAGTCTGGGCACCACTTAACCAGCTGCCCACAACAATAGACTTCCTCCACAGTTGGCAAACCATCTTTCTGTTTCACCATGCATTTAAAACAAGTCTCAAAAACATCTGTGCTGTCTATTGAGGGCACCTTCTGCAGAGATGACCAGTTCCTTATTTCTACTCGGGTATCCTTAGCAGCTGCTGTTGCTAGGCTGCATGACATCAGCGCTGATCTCACTGTCAGGACATCTGTTGCAATGGCCATATCGCCTGATAACTGCTCCAACTCGCTCAATCAAACAGGCTAAGTTTACAGACGTCCTGTGATAGGATTTTAAAAAGCTCCAAGCTTTTATGACAGCCCTGTGCTTATCTCCCACCTGACACGAGGGGTACAGGAAGGAATGCTGATTACATGGGCCATTTCGGCTCATGCCTTTCTGATCTAATTCTATCACAACCTTTTAGATAGTCCATAATTCCAAATCCATTTTTGACTCAACTTAAACACTTCATATCCCTTCAAATCAGCAACATTTCCCACATTCATCAGATTTTCAACAGGCTTATAACACAGATGATTACTGTAATTACCGTCTGTCCTGCAAACGTGATAAAAACGTTTCAGTCATTGAAATGTCTTTGGTGTGAATTAAGCTGTTTTCACAAGGAAATAGACTGGGAGAAGGCATACTCTAATCTGGCGTGTGTCGACATCAGTTACACAGAGCTTTTAATAAGTGTTATAGCAAAGGATATATGGAAACCAGAAGTTTATGAAAATAAATTCCCTCTCAATATGACTTCTCAACTAACAATGTGCAAACCTACATATTTTCTAAACTGCCTGCTGAGTTGCCTGGACAACAATTAGATTCATTAGTTATGTATATTCAGGCTGGTGTCAGGTTCACTTGACCCCAACAGGATGTACTTGTTGGTGGAGCAGGGGTCATTTACATAATGTCAACTGACCCATATTGGACAGGTTTCAAAACACCTAAAATAAAATGTTCTGCAACATTCAAAAATCAAGGCAAAACTGACACAACGGCAAAATACATCCACCTGCCTATGTATTGCTAAAAATTAATTATACATTATTATAAAAAAAAAATCAGATAAACTAGTTGATTACTGATTGACTAGACAGTTGGATCAACAAATAATCAGAAAATAGAGACATTGAGCATAGTTTACAAAGATATGTGCCACAGTGTCTACTGCGTTTATCCTTCAGTACACGTTTAACTATGCTTACTACTAATAGCTACAAATAGTAAGTGGGTCTTTATTACAAAAAGCACTGACAAAATTTCACTAAGATGATTAATGTCTGCAAGTTCCTTAAACAGCCTATTGTGTTGGTTTTTAAGCCTTTGGGGGCGTTTCATTTCATGTTCTTTATTTATAGCAGCATGTGGGGCTGCTGCTATATTCCCTTCGGTCCAGTTTGTAGAACAGATGTCTTCAGAGACTGCACACATACAACTCAAAAAAATTATCTTACTAACAATCCCCATTTAATTTCAACATATGGAGGTAAATGTCTGCTGGGAAGCACTAAGGACCAGAATAAAACAAGCGTCTGTGTCATCAGATGATCAGCGTTCACCACGTTCATCTTAATTTAAGCATCCAATCGCAAAACAAGCCACTGATTCAGGTAAGTTTGAAATAACAGGCAAAACAATCCAAAGACAGCGTTTAAAGTTAACATTTATTGATAAAGCTTCTGTCAGTAATTGTTTCCTCCAGCTCTGAAAGACTAAAAGCTATCAGACAGACGATGACTTCATTTCAGCTCTACTGTTGAGCTGAAGGTGACAGAGTACCAGAAAGCTGTGAGCACTGGAGTTTAAAGTCAGCGTGACACCATGAGTAGTTCTCAATGACAGCACGACTCTGCCTCAGGCACTCAAGTGCACACACACACACACACACACACACACTCACACACACACTCACACACACACTCACACACACACTCACACACACACTCACACACACACTCACACACACACTCACACACAC
>JAZGTK010001306.1:0-42119 GCA_036877625.1 Ambastaia sidthimunki
GACGTAGCCTTTTCACACACACTCTGGTTAAAAGTGTATTAAAGCTGCAGTCCATAACTCTGGCCTCTCTACCGCCATCTCTGTTTAAAACATAAATAGCAGGTTACTTTATATACATTTTATTTTGTATGCTGAAGTCAAAAATGAAGCCAAACTGACACTTCCACTTCCAAATCAGACCCGAAACTAAACTTCTAAATCATTATTATAAACTTACTACTGCAAATCTGGGTAAGATAAGGAGATTGTGTTGAACCCTGATCTGTCATGCACTGCTCAATAACTGATTTTTGTTCATTTTGTTAACCCAATACAGTTACGCACTGCAGCTTTGAAAATGATTTAGGGGAATTTTTTTAAGTATATTTCCTGTCAATCAAAAGTCACCCTTGTCTACACAACTACACAAACTACACAAATGTTTCTGTACTGCACTATTCCTGTAGAAGACTATAGCACAGGATATGGGTTGGGATCCATCATGTTTTCTTTTTTGGTTGCAAGTGTAAATGTCTCAGCCAAAAAGGTGAGAGACAGAGACGCTTGTACATTATAATGCACAGAAAGCTGGTTTAATATCACAGCCATTTAAATTCTACGTTCAGCTGAATGCAAATATTCCATCTATAAAATAAGAACATTATAGACCGTTTAAGACAACTTAAACTAAATGGGACTGGATCCAACAACAACATGATGCAAGGTTTCAAAACCTTCATCAAATATTTCTCCATATTTCAAAACATAAAAAGCTAGAACCAATAAAAAAGACAGACAGACAACTTGGCAAGTCACATTACAAACATAAACTGAATTATGTGTCTTCCCATAATCTGGCTATATAAGTAGGCTTATGTATAATGCACCATGGCAGAGCGTTGCTTTAACTGCATTCTAAAATAAAGGCCTCGTGGTGAAAAAGGAACATCAGCTATGTGTGGGTGTCACCTTAAATTACCATGTGCACAATGTATCTGAGTGGATATACTGTAATTTGTAAGAAATATGCAGTGGGGGATTTTCCTCAATAAGGACAAGAGCTCCGCGTGGATGACATGATATTACAGATGTAAAAAAACAAACGATCAGCGTGCCTAACATTTCTGAAAGCAAAAAAAAACAGTGAAGATCATTTTTTTTAGATCATGTAGATACTAACCTGCTGCTAAAAACATGCTTGGTTTCCTCTCTAGAAATGTCTAGATTTTTAGATTCCAGTGTAGTGTTTGTATCTGGGCCTCAGAGTCCACCAATGAGAAACGTACAGTACTGACCCCAGCCCTGCGCTTTCTAACATGACCAGGAAAATGGCTTCGCTTCAGGTCATTAAAATACATGCAGTTGATAGGTAAAATGAATGATGTTTCAAGCTATTAGTGAATATGCTTCTATTTAAATCTCAAGGTCCCACAGCTCTGTCTTCACCTTGATCTTTCTGACCTACAATCGCAAAGCTCAGTCTTGCGCTCAAAGAAGACCTGTCGCTGCAGCGAGGTAACCCCTCTCCCCACCCCAATTTACATTTGTGTCCCTCACCTGCTTTTATTTATTAGCTAGTTTGCATTTGGCACATCTCCTCGGGAACCGTGGACTACAATACTAGTATTCAAATGAACTTTCTTCTCATTAATGCCAGCAATTTTCCTCCGAGACAACTTATAATGTTTCTTTTGGACTGAGTTCTGAATTCTATTTAAAAAATAATCAGCCTTTCCCTACCATGCTACAAGTTTTAGCCCTAATGAGTTCTATCAAGCATTTCTGTGGGAAACAATTGCTTCAGCAGTGTGCATCTGTTCAGTAGCGCCTGTGGAACGCAACCCTATCTTGTTTGGTTTTCTGTCAAGCATGCTTGGTTTTGGCATGTCAATCAAAAACAAACATAGCAGTAATCGCAATGCTGTGAGCTAGCGGTCCTGTTTCTCTCTCTCTCTCACACACACGCAAACACAGAATGTTTTCCTAATAATTACCCTTTAGAATTGATTGTCTCATTGGGAGTTAAAAAAATTCCATAATCAAAGCAATCCAACATCTTGCACTACTTTAACTGTCACAGCTCTCCCACTATGTACAATATCCCTCCAGTTAATTAACACGTTGACATTTTTTCCTACAGTCTTCATATGTTAAAAAATTAAACACCTTTTGAACTCACATAAGCACACGACCACAAAACGAATAACCATTTTTTTACCTGCATTTTTTTGCATTCTTTTATCTGCATTCTGACACGCATGCATGTCTGAGCCTTTGTGTGACTGAAACTCTGCACATGCTGCTGTCGCCCTTCATTCAACGTCTTTCTAACAGAAGGACGGTACAAATGGGAGCTGGAGCAGCGAGTGGTTAAAGAAAGGAAGTTGTGAATTACCTGTCTGGTGTGGATTTGCCCAGGTGCCTTGAAGCCCCCTTGACAGCTGCACTCTGAAACGCTATAGGGGTCAGAGCTGCTGGAGGAACATTTGGAGAGTGAGTCACAGCCCACCACGAACGTGTTGTCCAGTGGGAGTTCCTGAATGACATGATGCTTCTTGGGAGCCACAGGGGTCTCAGGTTTGATCTGGAACGTTGGCTGGGGAGAAGCTGACTTGTAGTGCTTGGCTAAGTCAGGGCTGTCAGGTTTAAAGGTAGTTGGGGTGGTCGCCCAGTTGTACTTTCCCATTGTCTGCTCCTCAAGTTCAACAGGGAGGTCTAAGGTACCGTTGATGTGCTCGTGGGTGGGGTCGTCAGACTTGGGTTCCTCAATGGTCACAAAATTTAAGAGCAAACTTTTTGGAGATCTCTTCTTCTTCTTCTTTTTCTTTTTAATCTGACGGCCCTCTTGATTGGGTGATACCCACTCACCGCTTTGTTTACTCTTCTGGACAACTTTGTGTCTCGGTGTTTGTCGACAGCGAACCAAAGCAGTAACAAAAATCACCAAGATAACCGTCATAGTCCCAGCGATTATAGCAATAACAACAATTACATAACCATTGGTTTGAGGTATCACATCATTGTCCCCAACATTTCGATCCAAAGGAGTCTCCAAGCTCTTGCGTAATTGCTCCTGGATGAACGTAGCATTTGAAACAGTGTCATTCACAAACAAATGAACGAGGGCGATTGCATATAAAGACTCAGGTTGCCCTAGATCTTTGACCTTTACCACCAGTCTATGGAGACCTTGATCTGCTGTGACTATCTTCTCCTGCAAAGTAATGTTGCCTGTAGTTTTATCAATGGTGAACAATCCTCTCGGTGAGCCCCCAATGATGCTGTACTGCAGCTCAGCATTCATGCCAGTGTCATTGTCTATAGCAAACACTCTTGTCACCACAGACCCAGGGCTGGTGGTGGAAGGAACTAAATCGTAGGAGTAGTTTGAGGAGGGGATGACAAATACTGGTCGATTGTCATTTACATCAACCACATTTATGGTGACCTTGGCATATGAGGTGGTCTGAATCGCACCGGCATCCACAGCTTTGACAACAAATGTGTAGGAACTTTGTTGCTCCCTGTCAAACGTGATGTTTGGTTTGATAACCCCAGTTTTGGGGTCGATAATAAAATTGTCTTTGCCATTAATAATTGATAGCGTGACGACTGCGTTGTCACCAGCATCCGCGTCCGTGACTGTGATTAACCCCACTGTCCCATACAAGGGCAAGTTTTCTGGCACATAGAAGTTGTACTCAGGATGGGTAAAAGCTGGACTGTTGTCATTCTGGTCTTGGACTATTAGCTTCACTGTGACATTGCTTTGAAGAGGGGTAGAACCATTATCCCTGGCGATGACTGTAAACGAATACTTTTCCTGCTTCTCTCTATCCAGCCTTTTGACAACAGAAAGGATTCCAGACCGCGGATCTATGTTAAACCCATCAGGAGCATCTGGGCCAAGACTGTAAATAATAAGGGCATTAGAGCCACTGTCTGCATCTGTGGCACTGATTTTTATCAGCTGTGTTCCCGGGTCATTGTTTTCTGGAATGGACAGCTGGATTTCTGGCTGAGGGAAAACCGGAACATTGTCATTCTCATCCTTGATTTTAATAAGAACCATCGCTGAAGTATTCAAAGGAGGTTTCCCTGAATCAGATGCAACTATTCTAATGGCATATTCACGAGTGGTCTCATAATCTAAAAGTGCAGCAGTTTCCAGCAGGAACTGGTCATTGAAGACTGGCTTCAGCCTAAAAGGAACGTCATGATCCGTGTAGCAAGTCACTTTTCCATTCAGGTCAGCATCTCTATCCGTCACAGTAATCAGGGCTATTTTTGTGTTTAGCGGTGCATTTTCAGACAACAGCACGGTGCCATTAACAAGATTCATTATGTAACGTGTGTCTATAGAGGGGACGTTGTCATTAATATCCGTTACGTTGACAATCACTGTAGCTCTTGAAGGGGTAGAGCTTCCGTCACTGGCTAGCACTATGAGCTTGTGGACTGGGTTGACTTCCCTGTCCAACGGCTGCTTGACGGTAATCAGTCCAGTTGTGCTGTCAATCGCAAAATGTCGTTTGGTGGCAGGTGTGATTTGGTTGCTGAAGGAAAAGTGAATCTGAGCATTGGAGCCCAGATCAGCATCAGTGGCGTGAAGGTGAGCGACAGATGTTCCCATTGGGGCATTTTCAGCAACATTCACCTCCACTTCACTGTCCTTGAACACTGGCCGATTGTCATTCACATCTGAGACGGTGACCTGCAGGATGGCTGTGCTGGACTTTGGAGGGGTGCCACCATCCTCCACTTTAATTTTCATTACAAAGGTGTCCTTCAACTCTCGGTCTAGGCTCTGCTGGACTATGAGTTGGGGCCATTTGTCCCCCTCCGGAGTCTCGATGATGTCCAGGCCGAATTCACTGACACTCTGAAAAAAAAAAATGATACATGTTTTGTAAATGATTCGCAGTCTATGTAACATTTGAAAGTACAAGATTAAAGAGCACAGATTTAAAGATTTAAGCAGATAATTATCTTTAAAAGAACACCTCTCCTTTTAATTTCTTTATTTTATTTGTTTTAATAACATTATTTGTTATAGGTATTGCTTTTGTTATAATTGTATTTGCTTTACTCTTTGTAAAACAATATGTTTTGACAAATGTCAGCATTGGCATAAAGAAAATAGGCAGACATATATAAACATCCTGAGTCAATAGGTTTATTTTGACTTTAAACAGATGTTTGCTCTAGATCCAGCAGTAAACCTTGGGGTTAAAGTTCTTTAATCCTATGAGAAAGGGCATAAGGTCTTCAAAAGCCTTCAAAAGTCAAAATATTTACTCGTAAAGCTTGTCCGGGGGATATGATCCTATAAAGCAAAGACGTACGCAAACATTGGAAACCCACACAGTAAACAGATACGCAAAGCACCTTAAAAAAACCTAATTGCGTGCAACATGCGATGCACTGACCGCTTTTCACTGCCCAAAGTAAATAATTCTAAGATGTTGTAAGCAACCAGACATTGTTTGTTGGAGAGGAAATTACTTTGTGCCATTCTATATCTGCTTGTGTGAGCATAAATCAATGCACATATTCCTGTTCGAACTCTTACGACAAGACCTTTATTGACCCTCATGAAACACTTGCATGTTTTTTTCTCTCTGACCTTTGCTGACTTCTTAATAAGCCTGCTTACCTTACATTTTCTTCAAAACGCAGAAAAAAAAATGTTTGCCAGTTTGACGGGAAATTGGAGATTTAACATTCAATAAACTGCATTTTTTACATTCAGTGCAGAAACTCGCCAACCAAAACAAATAAAGCCACACCATTGCATCCCATAGCAGTACAGTAATAAAACAGCAAGGTCTAGTCTTACCCTCTGGTGTATGCTTTTCTGCAGCACACAAAACTTATTGTTTCACCTGACTAGCAAGACTCTGAAGCAGTGCACGGAAGACAGTTTGTGCAGCTTCAACTTCATACGTGAGCAATGCAGCTGAAAATAGAGCCAGAGAGATAAGCCCCCATTTTAAATATACTGCAAGACCACCACAGATTAAAGAGCAGGAAATAACCTGAAGAGTAAAAAAAGCTTTTCCCTCAGCAAGAGCTAAATCTAGTCAACAGTGAGGAAAATGAAAACAAATGCATATGTAATCCCTATGAGAAACCAGCTTTGACTGTTTTAAGTAATTGCCTTCCCTAATATTTATGATTACAGATCAGGCTACATGGTAAGACTGAAGCTTGCACATGTTCTATATTTCTGAGGATGGCGAGAGGGGAGACGTGAAATGGTGCATGAATGAGAGTCAAGCGCATTTGTGAAACAAAGAGGCTCTTTGAAGCTCTTTCAGTCCAAAACATTTTCATGCTAGAAGAAAAAAACGACTTTCTTAAGAGATAAGCTTGCCGCACAGAAAGCTGGGAGAGATTACTCTGTCTAGGCACATATTTCAAATGTTATCAGAATATATGCTGTTCCCATGTTAAGGGTAATCTGGCAATATTTAGGCTGGCAGTAACAAACCACTGCTTATTGGCCCACTGCATGCAGTCACCAGGCAGTAAATGTAACAGCAAAAGGCAATTTAAATGGTGGATTGACAAAATAAGCTTTTTTACATGCTAAAATCATGTAATGTCCTCCTTTTGGTGGTTCCTGGCACATTTTGTGTTTTGACCATCTGTGATCTGCCCTGTCAGTAGCATCAACACACAGAAAAACACTCACATCAAATCAGATAACAGGGGGAATTAAAACTATTGTAATTAGCATCAAAATTGCTGTAAAGAAAACCCAGCTAACAGGGAATGTTCTCAGAACATTGGCTAATGTTCTCTGAAAGTTTTCTCACAGGTACTAAAAATGTTCTTGCAGTAATGTTAGTAGAACATTGTTAATGTTTTACTATATCATATATCAAAATATGATATATGAATATGGCCTTATTCTTAAACTTTTTGTAAAAATTAAAAAACCATTACAGAAAAAACTTTAAATAACGTTCTTCTAACCAAGCAACAACATTAATACAACATTCAAAAAATCTGGGCTTAGAACATTTCTAAGACCATTCAAAATATTTCTGTTACTTAATAAAAACATTAAGGAAACATCCTTACAACTTAAAAGTGTTAACAATTTTGAGGCCTACAGTTATGTCAACACAGTTTAACATAACTGACAGTCATATCAGATTGTTATGTGATAACCAACACAAATATATTTACCGTGCAAATACAGCGCATGCCTGTTAAACATGAGGCCTTTTTGCTAGTCTTACAAGAGGCTACTGAGAATACATGGTTTAGCTAAAGAGTGGTTTTGAAATGACTATACGCATGTGAGAGATCAATTGTCATTTTTTTCTAGCCCTGCACATAGAAAATGAGGCTGGGGAGTTCTGATTACCTCCAGAGAGACTCAGGTAGAGTCAAAAGAACATGAATCACACACCCAAGGGAAGCGACGATTGTCTGAAATTAATAGACAGTGCGTGTGAATCTACATATTCATACCAAATGACCCACAGAGAATTAGGAGAGACACATGGGATAGATCTGGAACTGCTAAATGACTGACAGAGGATGATACTGAAGAAAGAAAAAACTCGCTTAAACTAAATCCAAGTGTCTAGAATGCAATCAAGAAATATATGCAAAAACCAATGTCAGATATAAATAACCCAAAGACAGCAGTTTCTTAACAGCAGAATTTTAGGCAACAATGGATTTCATTTTGCATAGTGCAACCCCGGATTCTCAGAGCTCTGAGGACTGGCTTTATGAATCAATGAGATGACCTTCTCTAGAAACGATTTCGAATGAACTCAGTATCAACAACTGAGAATCTCTGCAGAATATTTCAGTCCCTTGCACCACTGCAGGATCAAAGACAGTTCAACATATGAAGTGAAAAATGTGTATCTTTCACTCCACTGTCTGAACATTCTGTCACCTTTTTTGCTTTTGCTATCAACTGTAATCTGATTTTGGCTATTTGTGACCAAAACACAAAAGCCGTCCCTCAGTCCGACTAAGCCAACAATTAGACCCAAATTAAACCTGGGAGAAACAACGGTGAAAATATGATTAGAACCTTGTACAATTTCCCCAGCGTCTGCCTATTGTCCAGAACACTAATAGAAATTAGTTTGCAATTTCCACCCTTCACTTCAAAGTTGACGCACTTGTTGCACCCGGGCTATTTCCCAAGAGTGCTAAATGCTAAACATTTGCTTTTAATGAGTGTTCATTGGCTTTGATTGCTTGCTCTCATAAGCTAATTGTTATCATAATTGTTATATTTATTTCATAAAGACCCAGGAAAGAAACCATTTACTGCAGTTCTTTGGTAAAAATTGCTTTGCTTAAATATTTTGTGGATGAATGGAAGGATGGGCAAACGGATAGACAGACAGGCAGGCAGACAGACAGACAGATACAGGCAGACCCTTAAAATCAGTTGTAAGAATGATGCAATATTCATAGACGCTTGTGACGTTACTTGTCAGCCCCTAATTATCATTACTGCCTTATTCTACTCGTTCCTCTCATTGTCTTGCAGTAAAAAACAGAGCTTAAAAAATAAAATAACACTTTTGCTAAATTATTAAAGTTGGTCTAGTTTCTTCTCCATATCAAATCAGCGTCAGACACAGATGAAAACCAAAAACACTCATAAATTATTGAAATGAAAACGACTTCAACGCCGACCTTGACTTCCAAAACACGTAATCCAATGGAGACTTTGCTGAAATAAAAGCTCATCTGAAAGATCTCGAGGTTCGACTGTAGTGCAGATATAAAATGACAGTGCCAAAGGTCTCAGGTGATTAAAACACACAAATGGCTTCGAAAGGAGAGGAACTGCTTTCTTAATGTGAGGTTAGAGTGCTTAAATGGAAGGGTAAAAATAACAATGAATTGGGTGGAACCCACAACAGAAAAGTCAATATCCTCATCCCATGAGTCTGATCTGATCCACATGCCTGCAGATAGGACTTGTAAAGAGGTTCTCTTTAAGTGATAAAATCTCTTCTAATGGAAAGCACTCCTCCAGCCATGCATGGTATTACTTTCTGTAAGCTGACCTTGATAGTGTCCAAAGGTGCTTTTGTGCATCGTTCCGGGTGACACGGCAACACTAATGCTGATGGAACAATTAATATGGCTGGGCAATTAAAACCGGAGTAGGCAATAACGGCCCTCTGTGTCATAAGCGAGGGCTTCCTCCTTAGGTGACAGGACTTGAATGGTTAAAGACCAGAAGAGGGATTGCTATCAGAGCTCTTTCAGAGCCAAGCCTCCTACGACGAGCACAGCAGCTGTGGCCCGCAATGCTAATCGTGTGGCTCCATGCAGAAGGTGAGTGGGCCTAAACCATTACAGCGTTGAAGCTTTAGACTGGTACTCTCATAGGACCATGCAAACAGTCCGAGAGGTACTGTATATATTTATGGCCAGATGCTCCTCATGGGATGCAGAAGGTGAAACAACCCTGGGTGAATGAAAAATACGCCTGCATTTGCATTTTGGTTTACTTAGATCGCCCCTTACCAAACTCACATGTGTGATTCATAAAAAAAAGCTACTACACTCGAAAACAAAGAATAAATGAAATCATCTGAAAGGCAACAGAGCCTGTACATATTTATTGTAATTTTATGTGGCACAGCACTGGTCACTTTCCAAGCACAAGCAATTGAGAGCGACGCTGCAGAGACGTTTTGGCAGAGAGAGACTGTTTAAAAATGCAAATTGGTAACTTAATCAGACATGGAAAGCAAGGATTTTGCTAATTCTCAAAAGAAAAGGTACAAATTACTCTTTCACACTTTAATGACAGTCTTGGGTTCTTTGTTTCACACTGTATTTGAATTTCACACTGTATTTGAATTTTAATTAAAATACAAGGCAACCTTTCCAAGGGAATACTTGTTCGTTCATTGAACGGTTACATTTTAATCTCCTGTATTGTGACTGACAGCCCGGACATATGTATGCTTAGTAAGAAAGGCTTTTTTTACCCCTTTTGGGGTAAATGGCTCACTGGTAGCATATAGCAAATAAGGAGTAAAATATGTAAAATAAAATGTACGTGCAACATATTAGCTACGGTATATAAATAAATGGAGCGCATACCATTATCCTACTTTCCAGTTGGGTTATGTTAAGCCGTTGTGAATATTACACCAGTGTCTCAGAACACATCAATTAAAGAGTCCAATTCTTTACATGATTCGTACCAATCTCAGAGCAATTACCAACTTATTACTGCTAAAACCTTGAGCCAAAAACATTTTTATTCTATATTTTTTTTATCTAGACATTAGGAGAACATTAAATGCCAATGCATTGAAATAAATCACAGCTGAGTGTTGAACTCACCTTGACAAGCTCATAGTGTTGGATCCCATTGATTCCTATATCAGGGTCAAAAGCAGAGGGGACGGGGTAGCGGCTGTTGATGGCTGTGTTCTCAGGAATGGAGATGTTGATGACAGTAGATTGGAAGAGCGGGGCGTTGTCGTTGATGTCTTCGATGAGGAAACGGATCTTGACCAGTCGGAAAATCTCGTCGGGCAGCACGGCCACCTCGATCTCGTAATAGCAGCGCTTCTCGTTGAAGATTCCAGAGCAGAGCTTCTCACGGTCGATGCGATTGGCTGTGGTGAAGATCTCACCCGTGTTGGCTTCGACTTTCACCAAAGGCACGTCGCCTGTCTTGTAGACGGCTTTAAACTGCAGCGCAGAAGACAGTTTAATGTCTGGATCTAGGTTCAAGTTTAGGTCTTTGCGCAGGTTTCCGATGCGAACGTTCTCCGGTAGCTCCTCTTTAACTGTATAGTCCCTCTCTTGAGCCCGGCCCATCAAAAAGAGGCAGGTGAGTAACAGCACCAGAACACGGGCCTCACTTGCCAAGTTCATACTCAGAGTATATGGTGAACTCTCTTCAAAGGTCTGCAAGGTCTGGTAGAGGAAGAGAAACAAATAAAAAAATTATTATATTCAACTAATATTTAACTACAAATAGCTATGGACAATTCACATTAAAAACTACCAACCTGATCTCACAGGAAAACGTAACTACTGCATAAGTTGGCAATTTCTTTGAAATAAAAATTGCCAATTATGAATTACAATAACATTGTGTTAAAAAAAACATAGTTCATTCCAAATGAGAAATACTGTGATCATATATTTATTGTTATGTTGTTTCAAACTTGTATGATCCATTTTTCATGTAACACAATGTACAATATTTTTTTCCATGTAATGAAGGTAGATCAGGAACAGTCTGGTCACAATTGACTTACATTGTATGGAAAAAAAACATGAGAAGCAACACATGAAGACAGAAAGTTTACCAACATGTTTTAGGTTTTAATGGTTTTAAATGTTAAAACGTTACTAAATTCTGTTCATGTATACTAGAGAGATAAAAGCCTACACATTGTGTGTCACTGAGAACACCATAACATCAGATTATCATGGGTTTAAAATTTAGTGCAGCCAAAATGTCACTTACAAGCAGAAGTTTTATGATTTTGAAAGTTTAAAAGTAAAGACATGGGCCCCAAATGATTGTCAATATCCCTCAGAAGAATAGGACAAAGCCATAATTCAAAAGAACCAAGACATGATTTATGAATCAGCATTTCAGCGTTTGCTGCCAACTTGCTCGATGGCCACACAAATCCTGTCAGGGCATTATATAAATAAAAGTAGCCAGAGGGCTGAAGCTTTTACAATGTGCCAACAACTCAACTAGGTCACTGAAAACTGGTGGGGGAGAAGCCTAACACTTCCAGACTCTGAGTATTGTTAGTGTAAAGAGTTCTTCATGCACTGATGTTTCTGTATAAATACATTCTAGTGTCCTGTAGCATCTATATTCACATGTGGAATGACTTTGCCTTTCTTGCTATTCTCTTAAATCAAAGTAAAGGTGATAGTATATAACTGCTCACAGCTTTAATCAGTTCTCCCAAAAATAGGGAAACAAATTAAATTTTTTTTCACACTTTATTTTCAAAGCAAGCATATCAAACTTCAACAAATTAATTATTCGTCTACAGCCACGTATAGCGACAGAGAACAATAAAAGCAAATCACTGTAAAATGATTTTGAAATAGGACACCTCAACAATACACCACCATTTGTCAAGTCATTATTGTGTAATCTGTACACGCCATGTTTGAAAACCAAAGCAGAACGCAATGGCGATACGTGCTAGTGTATCGAGCAGATTTCCTTCATGCATCAAAAATTCATCACAAAGAATGGCTTCTTTAAACACATGCTGGGTTGAAGGCCTCGATTTTGTAGCCGTTTGGCGAGTCTCTTCTGTAGAAGGACGCTCTGTTTTCACAGTGAGGACTCTTAGGCTGGACTGTAGGGACTCATTAGATTGGTGTTGGGCAGACAGGCACCATGACAGTATTTGCATGACATTGATCAATGGGCAGCTTATTATCTGCACATATTCACTCTTATGTTGTTCTTGGGGAAAAATGGGGAAATCTGCTCTGCTTTTGAAGATTGCACCATTTTTTAAACAGGAGAGCGAAGCAATTACTATTCACCTACTGTACTCTGATAAGCCCCGAAGAGTCCAAGGCTGTATCCAACAATGCATAATGAAGAGGACTTACTGGCTATGAAGTGCACTGCAGAGCGGTGAATAAAAGATGAAAAAATGATCTACATCTAAATAACCAAAACTGACATTAGGCGTGACGTGTGTTGGACATTAAGCGGGCAATAAATGTGACTGTCTCTCTTGTTTCTTATATTGTGTCGCATCTCAGCTGTCAGTAAAAGTTAAGATGATCTGTTCGCCATCAACAATAACGAATTGCAGCAACCCTATGAGAACGAACGCTGATGAACTTGTATAACCCACAACACAAGCAAATAGCTCACACAGAATAAGCTGCAGCTCACTGTAAGCAATGTCTGGCATTTTTGTATGGAGCTCTGCTACCCAGGGACACGGTGGTGGGATTAGACAATTCCACACGGGGGCCTCGAGTGTCACTCCTCCCCATATTTAGGACAGTTTATGTTGTTGCGAAAAATCGGAGCCATTTTGAGAATTCCTCCTGGGAGCGACTCTTTCAAAATTATGCTCCGGATAGATTCGCAATGCTTTTGAGTCTCAACTTTTTCCAATCTTCGAAAACTTCCAGTTTTGGAGTGAATAGAAAGAATTAGGAAAATTGCGCTCACGGGTATCAAGCGAGACTTTTTCCCTGCTTGCACAGTTTTTTCAGTGATCTATTTTGAGTAGCGGCCCATGGATTCCACAGAGTATGCAAAAGCTGTCCTTCCCTCTGGAACAAGCAGTGAGAGGCACACAGACTTTGGAACGTTTTAAATGACAACGTGATGGACAGGGCTGCCTGCGTTTGATTTTGAGCTGAGCTGTCAAGGAGAAAAATAATTTTACACGTCAACTGCAAGTTTGTACCAAATCTCTGACTCTCTGAATCAGCGGGAACTGAAGGCAGGAGAGGTACCAACAACACAAACCAAAACGACCAACTTCAGATTAAACTGATCAAATTCAATAAGAACGGTAATTAAACCAAGAATGACATATGAAATAATTAAGGCCGTCTTTGGAAGTTAAAGTGGGACGACAGCCTGAAGCATGTGACTTAACTCCTTCCTATCAGAAGTCAAGCGTAACTCCGTCGGCTGGATGGAACCCCCATGTGGGCGTGATTCTTTGACATTTCAGTGACTCGTTTGAGTTCGCCCTCCACCTCCTGCCATCAGCAGTTGAGACCCATCGCACCCCCTGCCAGATGTTCTCCTGAATACCTGCTGTCCTTCCTCTGTAGTGAGGATGTCGCTCGTCTCATCTACAGAGCACACGCCTTTAATTATGCATTCAGCCTTCATGTATCATAAATAAATCTCTTGCAAACATCAAATAAGTGGCAATAATTGAGTGGAAATGGAAAACATATGGCATTAATATTAAACATTATTGTTACTGTTATTATTATTGCTAATCTGTTGTTCTGCTTCATTATCATACCGTTTGCTCCGTTAATTCGATGCTCAGATTTACACGAGCAGGCCAGACTGCAAAACTCCTCTGATCAGAAGATGCGTCGGTGAAAGTTAGAACCCTACTAAACAGAAGAGTCTTTAAACGCACAGAGAAGCTTTGATGACAACAACACTGATCTTGAGGACCAATAATCAATTCAGTGATCAATAGAGAGGTATTAACATATCAAACTGGTGACAATCGAAATGGATAAACCAATGGAGTCAGTTTACACCCGGCATCAAAACTGACGCATCCAAATATTCGTGACTGCCTTTATGTTTCCATGCAGTCAGATGACAAAATAAGTTTAGCCTGAAAGAGAGTAAGACTGCTTTTGTTCGCGTCAAATGGCACAACATTAATCACAGTCAACATATTCTGTTCTGCTAATTTGAATCATAAATAATCATATTAAAACTTTCATTTAATACTTTACACCAATTTATAGGGGACACTTTCAGCAAAACAACATCTCAGCTGTTAATATAATTTCTCCAAATTGATTTTATATAGACAAACATTGCAAAGTGTATAACATGCCAATGAAATGCGCTTTAACACAAAGGCTGATATGTCACTCTTACCCTTTAAAATAAAAAATTAATGCATCAGTCTCTTCAAACAAACAAATATATGCATTATGTCCATAAGTTATAAATGATAAGAAATTTTAGAAAAAGTAAAGGGAAATGTGTGTGTGTGTGTGTGTTTGGACATAAATGCAAGGGCATTAATCTGTCATTTGTCCTTTTTTCCACCATGACTTGATTTGTTTTGACATGTTGCATATTTACAATATTTATATAAAGTATCTACATACATTAAAAGCATTTGCCTAAACAATTTTTGGCTGTTTTAATAACTGTGTTTATGTTCACTTCAGCAAATTGCATTTAGTTCACCTTCCTGTCAAACACAATGACACAGCCTGTTATAATCTAAAAACAACATAAACTTTGCTTCTTTATAATCTGTATATTATGGGTAGCTGTAAGCATGACGCTCATCTAAAGTAAATAAATAAATAAAACTGCCAATAGAGGGCACTGGAGTGGTCAAAATAAAACAATTAGTACAGGTAGGCCTTAAAATACTCAGGGGTAAAAAGATTACACAGTTGTAGGGCACGTAATCTTATGTTCTTAAGCTGTTCTAATGTTCTAGTTTGTTAAATTCGTAATGTCAGGTGTAATCATTTTGACTAGTACTGCAGTGAAGTTTCACATTCAGATGCAACTGAGGTGATGTGTTTGTGTTTGTGTTTGTGTGTGTGTGTGTGTGTGTGTGTGTGTGTGTGTGTGTGTGTGTGTGTGTGTGTGTGTGTAAAACATGTGTTTGTGGGTTTAATACATGCATGTTTAATACAATACTACCTTAAATACAGTTATTATATTTTGCCCAAAATAACTACAATAATTTTTACCTTGCAATGGAACTGAAGTTCTTAATTTGAAAGCAATTGTTATTCCATATCAGCAACGATATCGCTGGCTAATAAAACATTACAGAAATATCTATTACCATAATTAATTGTACAAGGCTTTGCCAGTTATGCATTTTTGGTTTAACGGTAACAGAATTACAGCCAATTGCTCTGTGGCATATATAATGCAGGCATATATAATGCTGGCATACATAATGCAGGCATATATAATGCAGGTACAATTCCATGAATGCAGTTTTTGCTGTGGTGTTCAATGACATCATTACACCTGTGGCACTGTTTTATTAGCAGTGCAGGTGAGGCAAATTCACTCTGACTGATGGGGAATAATGTGCCACTAACAAAAGTAAGTTATCTTGTGAAATCTCGCAGAGAATCAATGCCAGAACTTTCCACAGGGGCACCGATTTTACTTGTATTTTACTTTACTGCACTGTGATAATGAAACAGTCAATATATTTAGAACCGCATATATTTAATACAGAACAGAGACTGACATAACGAACGCTGAAGTGCTACTTGTGGCAACAATTTATAGCGGTATTACTGTAAAAATCTGGGCTTCTTTTTTTTTCTTGAGTACCGTTAAAATTTCACAACACTATTTTAGGATCCGCTCTCAGGGCTCAGTACTTTCCACACTTCAGAGCTGCGATGACGGATAAAATTAGCCTAGCACAAACAATGAGTTCAAATGAAAGGCCTGTTGAATTGCTCCATTTCTAAGTGTTGCTCAGCCCTAAAAGATACGCCGTGAAAATGGAAACCGGTTACATCATTTGCCTTAAAGCTATAAAATAGCTTCACCCGTCTCCCCAGGAAAATCTAAATGAGAAATTAATCAGATTCGACACCTGTACCTGTCTTCAAGGGTCAGCCGATGATTAAATTAGTGACAGAATATGAACAAAGTGAGCAGACAGGACTGTATCTACCTTGTGCTCCCTATTAAACTAATAGTATTAAAGTACTAGTTTAAACTAGGGCACTTCCCACATTAAATTGATCACAATAACTACAGTTTCTGACAAAATACCATAGTTAGCCTAGTAGAGTTATGATAGTTTTAGTTATTGCTGTAAATGCATAACAAAATCAGATGGCATTTTCTCAAACAATGTAGGAAGCTCACAGAATGTTTATGTCATTTTATTTGGCTTATTAATATATTTTTACTACAGTGGTGAATGATATTAAGTTACCACAATTTTACTATAGTAACAATAGCAGTGGCTACGGTACTCCAGTGTGAAATATTACCATGTTAAAATGTTTTGCAAGCCACAGGATAAATGTTCATGTTTAAAAGGGTGAGTTAGGGATGAAAGTGATTCTGTTGCCGACACACCGGTTGAGAAAATGACGCATCCTGGTAAAAGATTTCTTGCATTCACCCGTTCATCTAAGAAGATGCTCTTCTGTCTATACAACAGCCGCAGATTTAAAGTATATTATTATATCTTATATAATAATGCATGATATATCTTCTCGCATGATGTCTTTCTAAAGGTAGGCGAGTCAGGAGAGCTTCAGAAGTTGTTGTTTCGTGTCTCGGAGCGGTGCACAGGTTTTGAACAGTGATTCACGAGTTATGCATGTTCTCTCAGCATAACGCGTCTTACGGATTTGACCATTGCGTAAAATCAAACGCACGGTGTTTGTATTTTTATACTTTTTTATGCGTAATAAAGCTAAGTCGCCATCCAAACTGACAAACTGCGCATCTCCAAACGGAGAGTCCGCGGCTGAAGTCGGGCAATAGGCTACACATACGAGTTTATTTGAACATAACAATACAATCATTTATTTCAGCCAGACAAACTTAGGACTGTTTGCGGGCGATAATAACATCGACTTTTTGCGCAAAGGCCCTTATTCTTTCCATGCATTTTGTTCAAACAGCGCAGGCGGGCATGCGAGTTCATATTTAATGCAATTCGCGTTAAGACGCGTAAAACAAGTACGACCGGCTTCTGTTAATGAAGTTACGAAGGCCAGCAAACCAAGTGTTTTCTTGCATAAAATAGCGGATAAATGAGCATGAAAGAAGATGCGTCTTACCTCGGATTTCTCGGTGAATATGGCAAGAACTGTTAATTCCCGTCACGTAGCGGCATCACTGCTGGAGGAGATGAAGTGGCATGAAGCAAACCCGACAATCAAACAGCTTAACGTTGTGACCAGTCGGTATCCAGCTAAGGAAAACGACCCATGTCCGTGCAAAAGTCCGCGGTTCCTGCACGAAGGGCGAAAAACATTTGTGAATGACTTTTACAAGACGATGTAATTCCTCGGATGATACCGCTTGAATCCCACGCGCGGAGAGAGAGTGGCGCTCCAGACGCGTTTGTCAATGTGCGATGCTTCTTATTTCAAATCACTAACACAGTCATCATTTGGAAACCTGGGAACTCTCCTCGTATGCCCAGGAATTGTTTCAGTGCTTTTTTTCCCTTCTTTGTGCGTCAGGTACCTTTACTTAACTTCAATGCAAACATCCTCTGACAGCTCATTTAATGTCATCCACTAGTTTGGCAGAGTGATGCGGAGCAAAACAACTATTTGGAGAAAATATACAGTGATGGACAGTCAGTGCTTGCGTTCCCCAACGGAGAATGTGGAAAGTGCGCCTATAGGTTGAGCATCACTTACACACACTGAGATGGACGTTTTGCTGTAGTTGTACGCAGAGCTCTGGCAATCTCTGTTGTATTGTATGAACTCAGTCCCTTAGTACTGCCCACCTCTCCACCTCCGATTGACATCATCGCGGGAGGAGGAGTCTGCAATAAAATCCACAGCCTTCATCATCTTAAAGCGGCATTGCTACTGGAGTCAGAGCCCAGCTCACATCCACCGTGGACTAATAGCTCACCCTTCCTGCAAAGAAAAGGGGGCACTGTTCGCTTTAGTTATAAAGATAATTGTCTGTCTGAAGTCTAACGTCAAACTGTCTCATTACTTATGTATAAATTAAATAACCCCAATTTGTTCTTAAATAAGCCCAATGACAATACTAATGAAAATATAAAATAAATAAGTACATACCGCATACACCCCCCCCTTTTTGACACCCTTATCGCCCAAAGATATTATTACCTAATCAGGGGTATATGAATTAAATGGGAGGTGGGGTCTTCTTATTATCTTCCAAAAAGTGGGGCGATGTAGGAATTTCTAAAAGCAGAAAGGACATTACACACACACACCCGGCAGGTATAATGGCTGGTATGCCCCCTACCTTTAGTAATGCATTATAAACGTAAATTCAAGACCCACACTCACCTGAAAAGCACAATCGTTTGTCAGCACAATCCAACACTTTCCATTGCCAGCGATGGCTGAAAATCTTGCAGAGTCTCCCATTCAATAAAGGTCACTCACACAACATGTACACATTGATCTTCCCATTAATTTTTACACTGCTGCAATGTTACAAATCACAGTGTTTGACTGCCCCCCTCAAGCTAGCTTTTCTTACCAAAAGCCATAACCTTAGTAACATCAATCACGGCCCGATCTTTCACCTCACCGCAGTTTTACATGGTCACACTTTCAATTGAGCGTGACACGCCCTAAAGGCTGAAACGTTTGCATCGAATGAAACCTATTTTCAATTCTCCTGCTCAGTTGAATGTATACAGTTAGGCTGTATATTTCTTGAACTCTTTTTAAGGCTAATGCCCATTTGAACCTTCCAATCTCGTTACCGGGCAATGGCTTAAGGTGGCATTTAAAATATAGTGTTTTTGGTACAATAAAGGCTGATGGAAGGAGGTCTCTTAAATCGTATAATACTAAAGCACTAATTTACGGTCTTCTTTAAGAAACCTATATCTTGGAGGAATTTGGAGTGTCCAGGGAGCTACTTTCCCCCATAACGGTAATGTAGGTATCTCAGAGCTATACCTAAAAGGGTTTGATCCTTTCATATTTTTAAGATTCATACTTCATGTCACTGAAGGACTTCTTCTAGACATGTTAAAGAAATGCAAATCTGAAAGCCTTAAAGCAATATGAAAGGCACAAAATACCTCATGAATTATTCAGAGGGCTATTTTGCCACCCTCAAAATGAACTTTTAGAGAAACCAGTTATGCATTTCTGATAGGGCAAGAGAATCCACCAAATTCACAGAGCGGTTTAAATGTCATGGTGCCCATCTAATCTTGGACATTGTTTTATTCCCTGCTGTAATACGATGGTGAGGGGAGCGTTTGTGAAACAGCATATGTGAATAACATCTTAAATGTTTAGGTAATGTGTAAAGCAAGCAGAAACGACGATGATTTCATAACTTTAAAACTCTTGTTGGAGTCACTGCTGCTGCCCTTGTTTTGTCTGCGTTACAGATTGTCTTTCAGTAGAACTGTATGCCAGGCATTTTTAGATCACTGTTCTCCACTATCTCCACCATGATAGTCTAATGATTTGTGACACAGGATCGCTGAGGTTTCAGGGCCACATAAAGAGCAGAGTTACAATATTTCTGAGTGTGAAATGTTCACTTTGTACTCAGTAATTAAAACATCTCGGTTGAAAACCCTCTCTTATTTATTCATGTCAGAATCATAATGCAACATCATATTTATTTCCAAAAGTCAGTATTTTCTGCTGCTAATGGTTTGACGTTTTTTAAAAAACTAATTCCTTTAAAATAAGAAAAAAAAAACAGTTTTGGTTGCCAAATCTTTGTCCTATACAGTGACCAACTGTAGAGATATTATTTTGGTGACTGTATTTTTCACAGGGCCAAACACAACATCAATGCAAAAAAAACTAAACAGTATAAAAACGTCAATGTACATGACTACTAACAAAAATATGAAGACACATCTTTATAACTGAACTCTAAGTAAATAATAGTAACAGTTTATGCTGTAGATCTCTGTAAATTTCCCGCTTCCCATATATTAATAATTCATACATTTTACTAAAACTATTAATCTATACAGTTAAAACTAAACATCTGCTTTACCCTTATTCGGGTCAGATTTATGTCTGTGTCATTACTTTGTTTCATGTCTATAAATAAATAAAATAAGAAAAGAAGGGGTGACTATTATGGCGCATGTATTGTGTGGTCGAAAATGTGTTTGCTGTGCAGAGGGACTGATGTCAATAGTGACACTCACATAACATGACCACCTGTTACCATGGGTACAACTAATTCATCAGATCCACAACAGAATACGTACGCTTAACAATATTATATAACAATATTAAACAACTTTAATGCAACTGTCAGAGGGCCAAAAGTCACACTGTAGCTTTGAGAAACAAATATAACAAGATTTTACTGTAAAAGATACAAAGTAATTCATGCTTTTCATGAAGTTTTAAAAACGACATCACGTACGCAGTACATTCTCAACATTTTCCAAACTCAGAATTCAGCTCTCTGGAACGTTATCAGCAAGTTTTACAGCACCGCTTTTAACATTACAATCAGTGGTGAACAGTGGTTTCCCTTGGCATAAAACACACCAAGCTGTGACTTCCCATGAGTAATCAGATCGAACCAACACATGTAATCAAGATGACTACACAGTGTGTTAATTACACCTCCAGTGGTAAATTCTAAACGAATGTTTTAGTGATTATACCGTTTCTTTAATGTGATAAAAAGGTGTTGTTTATATACGAAATGCTGCAAATGAAATGACGGAAAGTCTTGAGTTCTCGCGCAGACCTAAAAGGGTTTTTGTTTTCAAATTTCTGCTCGCTGATATGATCAAATGGGGTTTTCCTCTATTCATCCTTTAGTCCGCGTGTGACCGACCCCCGACGGATCTATGACTCATTACTAACGGCATGTAGAAAAATCATTGGAGAAAGAACACACTAATATACCTTATCAGTCTGGAACAGCTTGGCAGGGAATGGTGCTGGAGACTGGGGAGGTAAATTGCAAGGTGTGCCTCAGTATATTAACATTCAAGTTCTTTCAAAAAGGATTGATCTTTCTTCCCTATAAAACACGACCATGCCTCTGTATTATCCCACCTGCCTTTAAAGAATAACTTGTTACTTTTCCCCTTCTGACTGCATTCATTGGCCACTTAAAAATCTTGTCATGCTACGCAGAGCAGTCGTTGTATTCAGACAATCAAAGTTACTTCCCTGTTAGCATACTGATGGACACGGTCCAAATGGGCACGTATTCCTGCAACAATGTCCTGTAGGTTCCTGCAACACAAAGGTTGTGAGTTTGATTCCCGGGAAACACGCTGTGAAAAAAAAATGTCTAAATTGAAGGCACTGTAAGTCGCTTTGGATAAAAGCATCTGCCAAATGCATTAATGCAAATGTGACATAATCAACTGATGTTTGGGGTACTAACCATGTATCTGTTACCAGCTCTTAATAGTCAATTAACCTTGTGCCCAATGCACGCTATATGTCTCTCTATCCCTGTTGCTATCTCTTATTATCCTTTAAATTATTATCAACTGTAATTGAATTCTTTGAAATGAGAAAATAAATATTTTATATACATCAAGAAGTCCCTATAGTCACTATATTGAAAGTCTGCATACTGAGACCAGTATAGAAAATTCTTTCATCCTGCGCTAGCTGGGCGACATCATCCATTGAACATGATCAACAAAGACACGGAAGTGTTTGAGGTTGAAACGAGTTCTATATCTTGACCTTTGCCTTCAAAACATACAACATTCATGACCTCCGTTCAACCTCGAAGACTAAGCTGGAAGTCAAAGGAAACCGTACGCCAGGTGTGATGATCGCCGACGTGGCGTTTCACAGAAGCGGAAAATGCCAAAACGTAAACAACAGTGCCCAGTATGCGGAGGAGCCATGAATTATAAAAGCTTTTGGAACCTAATGAAATATGTAAGGATATAGTCCATCTAAATTGGATACTGTCTGTTTCACGGCTATGCATGAAATCTATTCTGCAGGGAGTGGAAGAGAGATGCGAGAAAGAAAGAAAGAAAGAAAGAAAGAAAGAAAGAAAGCAATCCTGTCTGTATTTCCAAATGTCAATGACAGCTAGCATCAGGGGTGAGCATTACGTGAAAGAACCCCAATATAAGGTGATAGTGTGAAATAAAAGACTTTAGAGTTTGATGCACACCAGCTTCACAAAGCTCGCTATTATTGTCAGTCCATGGCAGCTCTGTGTCTCGTAGAGCTGTTGTATGGCTCACAGAAGAGTCAATTGCACAGGCCATGGGGTTTCTCAGTTAGATGAGATGGAGGTATTCAATGAATGCATGGGCCAGCCCGGCGATGGTCAGGGTGAAAGATAGTTGTTTGTTTGTGTGGAAGTCAGGCTTGATTGCAATCATGAAGTGGATCTATGCCATGTCCTTGGGGAAAATCAGGAGGTGAGGAGGCCAAGGAGACATCTGACAAGAATACATCTGTCCTGCAGTCTGTTTTTACAAATCTATGACAACTACACTAGCATGAGGTCTGAATTCTTCATCGTTTGGAGTTTGTACATTAGAGGATACATCTGCAACGTGCCTCCAAGACTAATAAGGGACGTCGATTGATGTACACAAGCTTACGCTGAACCAATTATGTGGTGGCAAGGACACCTAAGGCCAAAACTACAACTGTCCAATTTGCTGGACGGAGCTTTTAATGAGAAAAAGATTTTGACAAATAAGACTACAAGCTATTAAATCTATTCATTTTGTATCTTGTTACTACTGAACAGTACCGTCACTTCACCATATCGCCTCTTGCTTCCTGATTGCCTCAGATTTTGATATGCTGTTTATTTAAGCGTTACGTTGAAGAATGAGCTTATGGCAGAAAATCTGGTGTATTCTTCTAATACGTTTGCTGTACAGGATGGACACAAATGTACAAAATGTCTGACTGCATGTCTTTGTTTATATTCATCAAAACACCTCCCAACAACATATTAAAAAAAAAAAAACTAGAGAAATATGCAAAACAGACACAATTCAGTGTGTCACACAGTAAAAACGTTCATCCTAATGAACAGGAAAATACACTCAGTCAGAAATTACTGGTCTTAAATATGTGTGCCTTTTGTGAAAATAAATTTGGCTCACACAATGTGTGATGTATTAGTTAGTTCATACATCAACCGGTGGAAAAATATGGCTTATTATTGTTTGCACATCTTGCCATGAACGGGAGACACTGTTTGTCCTTTGCATTGCATTTGAATAAGAAATAATATTAATGTACTGTAGTCATGCTGCTCATCCACATACATCACTGCAAGCAACATCTGCTTTCTGTGACAGAACAGAGCAGGATCAATTTGTTGTGTGCATGCATAACTAATTTATCACATTGTTCCCCCCCGTAGATCTCGACTGAAACACACAAACCGTACACACACTCACAACGACATGCACGCACTTGAAAAAGAGAGAGAGAGAGGATGACAGCAAGAAATAAAGAGGAGGAGGAGTTAGATTAAAATACTTTTTGTCTTGATGAATCATGTTTGAAAAATCAAGTCATTTGGAGGCTGCGCGACGCAGAAACGCAACCATTTAAACAAAAATCCCTCTCTCTTTTTCAAGGCATATGCTTTGTTTCTGTGTTTTTATTCTTGTTAGAAGCGCATTGATGTATTTTGCCTTTTTTATACCATCTGTCTGCTCCTTTCTGTCGTTTGTTCTTTTTGACCAATGGACCGATCATAAGTGAAATGCTTTTCTTTCTCTGAGAGATCTCATGAATTTAAAGAGATCAGACTGCTGTTCTTAACTCCCACCAATAATCACCAGCGAGTGGAGGAAGGAACTTATCAAGTGGTCCTTGACTAAATTACAGGAGACAGAAAGTTGCTTGGACGGACTGATTATGTTGCATACAAAACAATGAAAGCATGCACATTAATTACCAGCCTATAATTAACGAGCAATCTGGTATTGATTATAAACGAGCTTTGAATGACTTTAGAAGAGCAGAGAAACGTCAATTAGCGTTCGTGTAGGAATGCTGTAAAAGTCTAGTCACCTGTTTGGGCAAAGGAAGGACACGGCATTGATTTAAAATACATTTTTCTGTGTTAAAGATCCAAATCTTAATGACAAGCCTTTGTAAATTTGGGGATTAGACTGGCCTTGATCGCAACAAAAGCTTGTGAAATGAATGGCACGCAGCGACAAGAGACTCTCCATCAGCTGAACCTCAGGCCTGGAAGCCGTTTCTGTGTGTGAAATTTTAATGGCGTTTCTCTTTGTTGTTTAGGACCAGAGGAGATAACTGCGGCCGCACATACAAACAGCTGCGTGAAAACATCAACGCGTGTGGATATTTCCCTGCGATATAAGTAAATACAAAAGATGCATTACTGCTACAATAAAGAGACGGTCATTTTGTGGCGCTTGTAATAATGCCCAGATGGTCCGACGCTTGATGTTCAAATCACGTTTTGTTGCATTTTCCAAACCTCAAACGAGCTGTGTACACAACCATTGTTTGAGGAGGAAAATTGAAAGCATGCAGTGTAAACTGTCTTCGCCTGATGCGGAAAACAAGGCTCGGCGGTGCAGGACACTCTGTGCTGCATGTTTTGCGGCTTAAGTTAAAGTCACGATCGCAGTGCATGCTGGGATTGAGACGTCAGCGCGTCTGAGGCGGGGGAAGAGATAGATGAGCGAGAGGAAGCAGACTTGGGTTTACAAGGATGAGACAATTTCTCTTCAGGGTTTTGGTGTAATTTAGGTTAAGCGATGCTCCTCCTCTGACAATTGAAGTGAAGGCTCTATGTAATTAACCTAGAAATAGGATGAAACCCCAACTCAACTGTGAGCTTCAGTACAACACTGCCGTCATCTTTCCCAACAATTCAATTTCATCTCCTCCCTATTTCTCCATTGAATAAACAATTTAATGAAATCATAATTAGGCTACAACTCTTTATGGGGTCAACCCTTTTAGTACTGGCTAATATCCTTTGAGATTTCTGCAAATTATTTGATTTTGTGCCTCTTTAGATGGCGCAATTGCCGTTGTAGCGTACGATATATTGTAAGGATTCGCAACAGCCCTGCTTGTGCAACGTTCCAATAATTCATACTCACCGAGACATCTTAATGCATTGTAACTGCAGAGGGGTACTAAGCAGGAACAAGATCTGTAATATGGAATAATACAAATTATTTGTTGATTCATTTCACATGCATGAGTTATACATTATAGATGAGAACGTCGTCAAAGATGTTACTGCTAGACTATTGATTCATTATTCCTGCACCAGTTGAAGTATCATGTAAGAACTAGTCTCAAATCTATTTTCCATTCTCCTCTTTTAAATTTTAACATACTTTGCACATTAGGAATCCAGAAACCGACAGCCAATACCTTATATGTATGCAAATTTCCTCTTTGAACAGGAAGAAAAGTCACACACTACCATTTTTTATACGACAAGAGTTTGTGGTTGTTTTGTGTTTGTGGCTTTTGGGAATTTGTAAATAGGGTCTTCCACGGAAATCCAGGGTTACTGTATACGGTCTTATCCTTTCAGCCGATTCATAATGAAACCAACAGATAATTTCACTGATCAAAAACAGTTTTAAAACTCAGGAGTGTATTCAATAAATGCCTCACTAGCTTTATTTGTTTTATTGAACACTAACATCTTTAAAAGCAGCATAAAAGTGTCTCACGCTGTAAAATAATAATAGCTTGCAACATCTCCAACTACATAGACGCTAATATTATTAATTATAAAATAAGACAATCGTATAAAGAGAATATAATAAAAGCCAACACACGAAACTCATGCATCTCATTATAAGCACTGAGAAACCATAGCACTGCATTTATTAACAACATGTCTTCCTCTTCTCAGACACAGTTCATCACAGTTCACATTAGGGCTGACTGATCTGGATCACATGTGAACTGACCTACAGTTGTGCTTCTAAACCAAGTTTCTACCCCCTTCTGAATTCATTAACACCTTTGCAGGTTTACTTTGCTGAGCCCAGCTGGTTACAAATGTTGATCCTCACGCAAACCGACTGTTATAAACTTCCATTTAAAGCTTAGCTTCCAGTTTGTGAAAGTTCCGGTCTTTTGGCTATCTGGGGAGGCTTTAATAAAGCTCAAAGCATTTACACCATAGGCCTTTAAAAAGGTGAATTTACAGTGGGGGGTCAGTGAAGTTGAGGAATTTCATTCCAGGATTATAAAACATTTTAGAGGGCTGCTCTGGGATTAACATATCCAAATTTCGCCCTCCTAGCTTCTTAAAAAAGATGAAAACAAATCTATTTACTATTTACACATAACGGTTGTACAACTGGGCAATTTTGAAAACCAACTGCTGCAATTTTGCAGCGTTTTTACAAAATTTATGCCAAAATAAAATCTGCATAAACATCATGATTTCATTAACGCTTCATGAAGCTTTAGTAGCTGCAAGAAAATCACTGTTAATTGATAAAAATGCATCAGTAATATCAGTGACGGGTTTCATAATCAACTGAATCACCACTGAACCAGACGACTGCAACACTGTTCAGATCAATGTGAACTCCTTAGGTGACTTTTATAAGAGAATCTGTGGATTAGCTCAGCAGAACACATCAAAGAGAGAAATTAATGTTGCACTGCCAGTAGCATTATTCATGATTTCAGCAGGAACGAACTGCACTACTTTGGAAAAGCCTAACGACTACTTATCTAACTGACCCTTACTGTAACCAGGCTCTGAAATTTACTTTTTAGCCTTAGAAGATGAAAACAATCTACCAGCCAGTCAGATTTCTTACCAGACTACCGTTTTATCGCAGTGTATAAATGGATTTGCATAGGGCCACTTGAATGAAATTCACTTCAATTTTTTGGTCAAATAAAAATCTAACAATAATAATTTACATTAATTTGCATTTAGCAATAAAATGTTGCGGTCTGTGATTAATTTACTGGCCAAATAGAGCCTGAATTTACCTGAATTTGGTGCTTGACGGGTGTTATTTCGAACCCAGGCTTTATGTAAAGAGTTTAAAAGCAGACATGTCTGCCTTTATAAGGACAACAAGGTTAATGCTGTCAAAATAGAAAAGCAAATATATTTAAGCTTTTCTGTCTTCAGTGTAAGTAGATTAATACGATTTCTCAGCCCATATACTCAGACCTTGTCATCAGGGATAGAAAAAAATAATCAAAAAACAAAAATAGCATAAGTGCACAAACATTTCTTCTAAACATGACGGCTTATCCCACGTCAAGCGACTGTCCAATTGCCTTTAAATCATGGCTTTTGGAGCACTAAAGTCATATGCCACGAAGTACATATTGGTTTAAAAAGCCTAAAGCCCTTTCAGAAAGATTAAACTTTTACAATTATTAGACACAGGTATGCATTAGACACATTGGAAATACTCTCACTTGGCCAACCAAAACTAATGGCATATTGCTCTCCCATGGTCTGTGGCACACATTAATCTCCACATTAAAACTATACACGTGAAATTATACAGTTAATTTTCTTGCTGATGAATGCATTATCATCTGCTGAATGACCTTTTGAGATTTTACCACAAGCTCCTTTCCTCCATCATTAGGCCAAAGGGCCGATCGGAAGGTTCAGAAGATGTACATGCACGCCGAAAATCACAGCGGCGCCCCCAACATCATGACCTCTGAAATGGCTTAAGGCTACGTTATCAGATTCCCACTGACTACACAAGCTAGTTCTACTCCCACACTTGTATAAGATCTGGCTGATAAGCTTTTATTGTAACTTCAACAATAAAAAACTACTGGTGTGCAGTTCTGAAATTTTTATGTAGCATCTTACGTGTCGAGGTTTCCTGCTTGAAGAATAAGATCCATGATTTTTAAATCTGATATGTGATGCACACTCCCCCAGGAAGGTATGAAATGAGCCACTGCTTTCCAAAAGCTCAGACAGCGAGTTGGTGGAGCAAGATTGTGAACAATGGTCACGACTGTAGGCATTGCTACTGAGTGCTCAACTGAAAGAGCCCTACTTAAGCTGGGTCTTCAGGGACCGCTTGTCTCATTCCTGAAATCACTTTAGCCTCTTTCACGTTTCTTTTGGTTTTAAAGGAGCGGTCTCGAGTAATGCTCAAAGGAACGCTTACGATGACATTTAAAATCTTTCACAAGAGCCATAGATGTGTACTAAATAAGTCAGTTTTAAATAAATGTTCCTCAAAAACACATTATATTCACTGCTGTCTCAGTACTACCGGCCTCCAAACATTAACTCACGTGTATCTTAAACTGGCTAAACATTGCACCCAATGAATTAAAAATATCTTCAATATACTTCCATTATAAATAGCTAAATATTATGGTACCTAAAAGCCTTTGCTAAACATAGACAAGCAATGCATTTAACCAACTTATGCATCAATTGTTAAATATACTCAAATATATTAACAAAAATATTCTATTGCAGGTCTTAAAAAGCAGGTTCACAAGTAATGGTATGATCTTAGAATAGCTTAAAAAATAAAATGTGTTAAAAATAAATTAACTTTAATATTACAACATTAAATGAATGCACAGCCATTCACACACAGTCAACGCTTAAAATCCAGCAGTCAGTTTAATACGATCATGTAACGGGGTCTCAGATTCATCTGTCAGGAGCTCTTAATAACACGTAGTTAGTTTCACATACGTTATATTTATTTACTCATTATACTGACTTAAAAGTAGTAATTATAAACTAAGTTAACAAGACAGTAACTTAATTGCATACGTCAAAAAGCCTTGACATCTAACTCAACGTCAGATTGCTTTACCCACGTGATATCATACGTGCGCATTGAACAAACTGCAGGATAACGTTTATTTAGAAAAGCTACGATTATATGCATATTCAAGTCATATTTATAATTATGTAAGCGATGAGTTCATTATTCAAGCAAGCGATCTGTTTTTCGGCATGGCAGCCAATATAAAAATACAACCACCGTCTTACCTGAACCGGATGCAGCAAAACGCAAAGACACCTGCGTCTGTGTCGGCGTTAAAATCCATGTGGCAATGCATACATTTAATTACACGTAAATATATATAAAAAATATACAGTACATACAGTGTAAAGCATTGCAATTGTTAATTAAAACATTCTCAGATTGTTGGTTGATTGATTTAAAAAACGCGTTGATTTATGGCGATTGCACAAGTGAAGTCCAACGCAGCTTTGTTTACCCTGCAAATGATAAATATAACTGAATTTCAATAAAGCACCGATCATTTTACCATTTAACCTGCAATATTAAGCCATTTATGAAGTAAAAACTTTACGTTTATCGTTAATACAGCAAGCAGACAAATTAACTACAATACCCAGCATGCCCACTGTGTAGAACTACAACGTCCATCAGCGTCGCTTTAAATTGAAAATCGATTTAAAGAAACATGCTTTGCAATTATTTCTAGGCGTTTAGGTTTTGAATGAAGTGTCGCGGTTTATTTTTTATATTTTTATCTCCACCTTATAAAGACTAATTATAGCTATAAAGTCTGATGTTTGCATTTATAGACTATCCATTAAAACACTATCAGTTAATCATGTATGATTTTATTTCAGCAAATCTCACTATGAGACTGATTGTTAGGGAAGCACTATGTCTCCTTAAAAAGTATATATATTTATGTCATATAATAGCAGCCCATGAACATCAGGTGGTGTTTCATAGAAGGTAATTCACATCCATTTTTAAGGTTTCCCCCACCAATATTACCAGGATCATCAACTTATGATGTTATGATTTTCATAATAAATAACTGTTTGATCTATCAGTCAGTCGTGTTCAACGCTTGAATGGACAAACATATAGTGGAGTCGGGTTGAATGAATGTTTCTTTTTCACTGTGTCCTTATCAGCTGCAGAAGGCACTGTATTGATTTCATGTCGTGTGCCCACAGAAAGAACAGCTGGAAGTGATGAGCTATGGCTCACCGTCTCAGTGACACAAGTGCAGTTGGCAGCCGTCACTCATTCAGTACAAAGAGCTGATTTGTACAGTGTAAACTTTAAATGAATGACATATGGTTACTGTTGGACTACAAGACTTTCTACACATATAGTGTTGGGTAAATTATTTAGTAATCTGTAACTCGCTAAAAATAAAATTATAATCACATTTCCAATGATCTTTCTAGCTAACAAGTTTAGGTTGTAAGAATCTTTTACATAATATTTCCATATTTCTATTCCAAGTAACAAAAATGTTACAATTCTATAGTAATGTTCAAAATGATTATTCAATATTGAATCAGTATATTATCAAACATTTTTTTAATTCTGTAAAACATTCCACAAACTATTTAGAAATGTTTTTGATATATGTACTGTATATGTTATTGATATATGCATATGTGTGTCTTTACTTCTTTGAACAAGAAATTAAAAACTATTTTCTCTGAATTCTCTGGAAAAGCTTTGTACCTGTACTGTAATAAAATTTTGTAAGCAAAATCATTCTTGTTTTGAATATCATTACTGCCAGACAAGACAGTGATTACATTTTTTTCCCCACAACCTTAAACAAAGAAACAATCAGTGCTTTACCCATCACACACACATTTTCTTTTACTTTATTCTGAATATATTTGACCTGACTGAGCAGAAAAGATGAAAGTCCACCCTCAGTTTAATTATTTAAATATCATTACATTTTAGTAATTGAAACAGTATTCCTAATGGCCATTTAATATATTTCAGGAATGCCATAAATGACTAGATAAATCTGGCTGCCATTCGAACCCGTCCACGGTTCCCTGTGGTCCCCATTTGGGTGTCTGTGCTATGCCAATTCAAGGAGCTTCATTTATCCTCAATGCGATCCGATTCAAAAGCTTTTCAGATGGCGACCATTAGCTACAGAGGAATCCTCCTTTTGTTTTGGTCAGTTGGTTGAAACGATGTGGTAATCTCGCTATCCAATTCACCCATCACCCGTGTCCTCCCGCCCCCTTAGCTTCTCATCCAAAATGCAGCAGAATAATTGTCTGTCATAGTGGTGGAGAAATGACCTTAAGTTGTTTTTGTACTTAGTGTCAACGCTTTGTGAAAATGATGGAGATCAGACATGGCAGCGCGGGCCTGTTTGTTTCACCATCAAAACGTTTGTTTAAAAGAATGCAAATGATTCCCCTGTCTGATGAAGCGTTCCTTGAGAGCGCTTTTGTACAGCTATGTTTACAGACAAGCTTCTTAAGTTGTCCCCTCTAGCTCGTACGGACAATAATGGAACTGTTCTCAATTTTGTCATCAGAGAATTAAATGGCTTCTGTTTGAAGTGTGTGTTTCTGAGAATGAGGAATGGGTTTGTAACTATGTTTTTGGTGCAGAGATTTGCATAAAAGCCCCTCAGTCTGGTAAGTTTTGAGCGGATTGTGGCTGGAGAGGAGTTACGACGTGAGACAAAATGAAAGCCTCGGGGGAGAAGGTGAGCCTCTGTATGTCTGGGTATGAAAGGAGTAAATCCGCCTTGGTTGGTAAACAGAAGCTCTGGGGACTGCTTTATTTTTGCATGGGCACTACTCAGAAACAGATGTGTCTTCTGTGTTTCCAAAGGTCTAATATAGAGAATAAGTTTATTAAAAGCAGCAAAACAAATCATAATAAAGCACAAGAAAAGCAAAGTAATGAAACAAAAAAAAAACATTCAAGCCATGGTGTGACCACCTATGTCCCCTACAGGTGAATATATATATTTATTGACTGTCATGTGTGTTTGTGTGGCAGAGTGGGTTTCAGTGCAAGGAGAAGAACATATAATTTTTTGTGGGGTCACATGAAGCTTTAAGTTCTTTCATAGATAAATTGTACATTTCAAAACTTACATGATATAGAAACAGATAGAAAAACGAAGCATTTGTGTGTGTGTGTGTGTGTGTGTCACTGGATTAACAGCTTTTGTTCTTCCAGGAACAACATTTTAGTTAAAGATAAGCTACCTAGTCCTAACCTAAACCCTACCCAAACCCAAACCATAACTTACCCCAAAATTAGAGGGAAATAAAGGCTTATAAGAATGGTGTACAAGCCCCTCAACCAGTCCAAAGCCAAGCCTAAACCTAACATTGACCCTATTCCTGCAATCTGATTGGTTCATAGACTGGTTGTTCCAGAAACAACAATGCTGCTGATCCAGGGACATGTCCTACTTGGCAAGATCACATTCACCGGGTGTTTGGGGGGGGTTGTTCATTCAGTAAGAGGTGGGTTGCTTATGCACATACAGTCTTTCCTCAGCCCTGTAAACATCTCAGATACTAACACTGATACTGATCTGTGATATTTTCTAGTCAGAAACAGGTTGTAATTTAACATTTAAGTGCATAAAAATTGTTAATGGTTTAAAAAGAGCTTATTACCTTACAAATTACAATTAGCTTGCATTACATTTTGATTAAAATATTGGAAATTATCATGTTTGTGTTCCTCTCACATTTTAGTCATCAGATTTCACACGTTGTTTCATTTAAATGAAGACAAAAGAAACAATAACGTTCAAGGGGGGCTGTAAATGCTGTACATATGTTACACTGGGCCAAAGCATGTGGAACTGACAGCTTGAACAGATAAACATGCGGAACTTCTTAGTGGAGCTTCAAAGCTGGAATTTTGGATGCTTTATACCCTGCAGGAAAAATGCACAAACACAAAGACACACAAACCTATGACAACTGGAATATAAAACAGGACAAAGCAGCACCCTTATTTACCAATAGCATTGTTATGCTCTATTATACTTAATTCTGGTTGGTCAATCGTGGCATTCATCAATAACCCACAAACATCCAGCGATTAAGTGATATTGGACAGCTTACCCGGCTTCTTTACAAATGCTACTTAAATGTTTCAGGTGATAAAATAATAACAAATATTTAATCTAAAATTAATTTTTTGTCCAATTATTTGTTTAATGCACAGTCAGGCATTATTGCAACATACAACACAGATAACACAGCTGACGGTATGTTATCACTTATATAAGTCATTCGTGATGGATTTCCACAGTGAACACAGATGTTCATTATTGTTGAGTTACGTTCGTTTATAAAAATGATCTCTAATGATAATCAGTTGATGAACAACATGTAACATTGATAAGCTACACGATCAAAATAACATCAATATGTTCTTCAAGAAAGATATTTAAAAAGCAGAGTATTGCTTTTGATGTTTTTGCACGTGAAAAAGAATACCTGTAATTTGTCTTCATCAGCCTGTTTGGATGTCCCCGGTTACACAAAGGCTAGCCTGAGGAGGATCAAATCAACTCTACAATTTTCAGAAATGACAGATCCAATTTCATGTGCGTCCCTAAAGCTTTTCCTAACTGTTGCTGCGTTGACCTCTGACCCGTTCAGCGATGCTCCGCACGGCACAGCCGGAGTTGTGTAAGATTGCGCTACAGCCCTTGTAAACCATCTTCTGCGTTTGTCAGTGGCATAAATCGAATAAATAAGAACTGACAATATCAAAGCAACCAAAGAGCCCCAGATCATGTTCAAATGCATCGACAGCCATATGAATTAATTACTTGAATCTGATGCTTACCAGAATGTTTTGTGTACAAAATCGTTCTTATAATCTAATGAGGTTTACAGTCTATCTATCCTAATACAGACTACTCTGGTTTTGTAACATAGAATGAAGCATTTTCTGTAAACCCAGGTAATAATTTTAGGTTGTATGAATGTTTACATTAAATAACAAAACATTAAAACCATTTGTTTGAATGTTCTAGGAATGTTCAAAATGTACGGCTGTTTAGACACTGTATTAACATTGTTGTTTGGTAAAAAAAAAGGTTATTTTTAAGGTTAGCATTCCACTAACATCTGAAGAAGAACATTTTTGATATACATGACATACAGCATTTTAAAAAGCTTTTTAAAGAATGTTTTTAGAAAACATTTGACAACATTCTGAGAACGTTCCCTGTTAGCTGGGAAGCTACTTTAAAAATATGTATTTTGAAATGCACTATACAAATAAATGTGAATTAAATGATTAATTTTCACTTCTACCTTTTTGCTGCCACTCTTTCACTTAAAATATTCCCTTTATCTTGATGATAAAGAAATTATTGCTTTTGTTTCGGTCACAGTCATTTTAATCAGGTCATGTTATCGCCGGTTTATCATGAATTCATCACAGAACACCCACATAACTTTGTTCATTGTTAGTGAAGGAGCACCTGTTCAATGATGCTGTTCTTACCAGACCATGACTCTCTTTGAACTCAAATTGTTAAACCAAACATCACACAACACTACCTGGCATCTATACTTGTGTTCACTGTTATAGCCTTTCTTCAGGGTAGAGTAAGTACTGCATTACTTACTTGAAGAAGTTTTTTTGTTCTGTTTACAATTGATCCACGTAATCAGTAACAGAAAACAAAACAACAAAGAAGAAAGTTTCACTTTTGGGACAGTCGACTGCAGCAGGTGAAATTGTGCCCCAGATTTGATGGTGAGACTATTTCTCACTTCACTTCCCAAATCTCACGAGACAACATTCTGTAGCAAACACTTGTCAAATGACATGTAATAAAACGAATGGTTTTGCTTGGGGAAAAAAACAGACACCTTTTTGTTTTTACCAAATCCTTAGATTATCATTTGATGTGGTACGATGAAAGAAGCAAAAAATATATCACAGGTTTACACCGAGCAAAATATAATCGTGTAAACCAAATATAACTTTCTTAACAATATTTGCCTGCCAATCGTTCCCAAAATCAGTCCAATCAAAGATTAAACAATAACACACAGAATACCGTTTTTTTTTTCTTGCCATTGCACTGATTTCCTCATTAAAAAGGCGTTTACACTGTTGCTCGTATAACAGATCGCCGGTGCCTGTATATATGGAAAACAGCAGATGAGTGGAGGGGCTGTTTTAGTGTTTCTGAGCACATGTCAGATGGGACATGAGGCACATACAGAAAGTAAGAAACAGAGTGTGATAGCACTGAAGCAAAAATGCAGCAAGAGAATCTGTCAAAGAATCAAAGTGTTGACAAGTTGAAGGGAAAGATTCAAATGCAACAAACACGCAGTATTTCTCAGAAAACAGGGGGGTGGAAAGCTGAGCATAATCTAATTCACTGAGATATTTTTGAACTTCTGCCCACACAAGTGTTAAGTGCTGTATGTAGGTACCTGGTTCTTCTCGCTGGTCTCACAGGTTCGAGTCATATCACAGATTTGACCTTTTTGGACAGTTTCAACAAAGTATTATTTTGCTTTATATAGAGCATAGAGTTATTGATAATTCTATATTTGTTTGTTTGTTTGAAAGCACTGGCAAAGGTTTGTTTAAACAAGATATTTAGCTTCTAGCAGATATGACTGATAATAATCACAATAATCACATGCTAAAAATATATAAACTAAATTATAATACCATAATTTAGAAATATGTGTGTGTCACACACACACACACACACACACACACACACGTGTGTTTATTTAATAATAAATACCATAATACAATAACAAGCATATGTTGTGTATTTTGTGTATATTTTACATGTATTTTAACAATTGTTTGGCTATGTTTATAAATAGTCACCTTCTTTTTGACTTTAAGTCAACAAATTGTCAATAGACACAGCAGGTGCAATGATGAATATACTGCAGATTAAATTTGTTTAAAAAACCTCACTGTCAAAACATTTTGGGTCTCACCGAACACAGATGTGACTGAAAATGATGATCTTTGTAACCAGTCTATCCATTTCCACTGTCTTACTTTGACCCATTTAGGTAGATTTCTGGACCGGTTGCGAACATGACAACAGCCTTATTCCACTGACAGTGTAGACAGCCAATCACACAAAACCTTCTCTCGTGTGACTTGTTTTGTGTTTGTGTTCTGCCGTCCCCTCCACGCTTTCACATAACAACGAGCTCAGAGAATATTTTCCTTTCTTTTTGCATTTGTGTTCCTATTTTTTACCCAACAATTTTTACCCAACCTCTCTTTTCCCCTTGGCGAAAAGGCTCTGAGGTATATAGCAGTTCAAAACATATTCAGCATTACAATGCTTGTAACCTTAGAGATGGCTTGAGTTCCCTTGAAAAGCATAGTTTCTGTGTGTAAAACTGCCTTTCATGGCCCTTTATTTGTCTTGTACTGGAGAGCCTGAAGTTCACCATAGTAACCTTATACAATGTGTTTGTGTACCTTGTGTTATGAGAAGTGTGCGACTGAGGTAAGAAAGGTCAAAACAATCCCCCATTCCACAACCTTTCTTCAACAAGTTGACTTAGCTGAAGCAATCAGAATTGTGTATTTCTCAATCTCATCTCAATCTGGCTGAAGTCTCTTTGTGTCTCCAAGTTATTCTTGGTCCAAGAAGTCCTCCAGATACAATCTTAAATTAATGCACTGCTCAGATACTGTCCTTTGACGTACACATTCAATCAGATTGAGGTGAAGGTGACTATTATGATTGGTACTTGATAAATTCCACTTATATATCTTAAGTTCCTGTAGCTCATTTTAGAGAGAATTGCATTAGTAGCGTAAAGGTTGTGGGTTTGATTCTGAGGTAACACACAAACTGGTAAAATGTATAACCTGAATGCACTGTAAGTTGCTTTGGTTAAAAGCATCTGCAAAAGGCATTAATGTGAACATATGTCAAGAAAAACATTTGCAAGATAAAGTTTATGAACCCTTTTGGAATGACCTGGATTTCTGCATTGATAACTGATTTTTTAATTTAAGTGGTAATTGGATTCAGTAAACAAACAGTTGTACTTTTCCCAGTTCTGTTGGAGAAATGGAATAATCATTCATAGTTAATACTGGAAAAAGTACCTCCATGTTAACAACTTCTCCAGAAGCTAATTGGAGTCAGGTGTTTAAATTAAAGCAATAAGATTGGAAGCTGCCCTTTAAATAAAGGCACACAAAGACTGGTTACTGACAATCCACTTTTTCTCAAGTTTGACTGGTTGGGAAATTCCTAAGGGTTCACAAACTTTTTCACACAAAGTCTGGCATGACTTTTATAATCATCAGCCCTGATGTATTACTTACATGAGTCATTTAAACAATAAACAAGGTATTGCTTTTTAACATGCATGAAAACTGTAATTTAATTATACATTCACTTATTATTATATGTACATTGATTTACATACACACACACACACATGCGCATATAAACATACAGACCTACCCACCCACACAAACATATATATGTATATATAAAAAGACAGATATATAGGCCTATAGATATATAAATAAAGAGAGAGAGAGACAGAGAGAGAGTTGGAGTTTAGAGAGACGGATATTTGTGTTAAACACAAAAGACATTTAAATATTTAATACTAATTTAAGACTAAAACATAACCGAGATTTCCATTAAGTTTCATGAAGAATTACAGCAATTACATTTTCCTCTGGGGTTTGTGCCATTATAAACAATAAAGGCATTTTAGATGCCAGTGGTGGCCATACATGCCACTGAAAATCATTTACTGCATGCTGTTCCCTTCCCAACCACACAATCAATTCAATTGTCATGATCCATGATCCCTTTTTTCCTCAGCGTCCCTCGTCGGACACCTTAATATTATTCAGATCCTGCCACTGATATTTATACGGCAATATGAAAGTCAATGATATTTTGGGGAGAAAATTATTACAATTAAAATTCAACAGAAAGAAGAGGAAGATAATGATGACTGAAATAAAAGTTATCTTTCCCAATTACTCCAGGCTTCCTTATCAAGGATAATATGACCAACCAGCTCTCTGGAATGCTGATGAGATGTGGCACTTTTCTTGGCTACCCTTGTCTTGTCCTCCCCCTGTTCGACAAACACGTAAACAAAACATGTACAGTGACTTTCAGAAAATCCTGCAAATATAAGTACAAGCCTGATACAAGCCAACAGAAAACATTAGAAAGTTACAGAAGAATGTTTATGCAGTCACGTTAGTAGAATGTTTTTCAAATTATATTTGTGACATTATATATATCATTATATAAAACATTATTCTTAAGTAGTAACTGAAATGTTTTAATAACATTACAGAATTATAAAAAAGATAAGATAACCAAAGCATTATTGTTTATAAAATGTCTAAAAACTGGGTGTTGTGAATGTTCCTCGTTACTAGTAGTTCCTAGTAACTTTTTAAAAAACGTTAACATTTTTGTTACCTAATGGAAATGTTATGAAAACGTTTTTACAACCTAAAATTGGTTGGTTGTTGGCTTGTTTCTTCCAATTAACAAACTCAACATGAAGAAAAGTATCTAAAAATGCTGTATTATTATTTGTGACTTATATATATCAGTAATCTTTTATATTGGAGTGGACATGTAGCTCGGTTGACTGACTCTCAGGTAACATGTAAATGACCTGCAACATTTACCTAGATTTGTATAATTCCTCTGATGGTGTGATATATTTGTTTAAAAAGGCCGTCGCCTTTGTCATCCTCATGCAAATGTGGCTTGTGTTACCTTACGTGCTACTGTGGCTGTAATCATAAACTTGACCAAAAATAAACTTCACATACACTGTAAACACAGACCCACCCTAGGGCACGGCGGTGTAAAAAATGATCTTTATCCCCAAACAGGGGGAGGGTTACTGGTGGACTACCGGTATGTAAGAATCATAAAATGTTGGTGAGCTCACAATTACGACCCTCTGGCAAACAGGTCTTTTTTGGGCCTTCTGCTGATTATCACATTTATCTAGATGTCTGTGAGCACCAGGGGAAGCTAGTCCAGAAGTTTACTACCTGGCAACAACCTCTCCTGGGACATCCCACACCTGCTGGGCCCCAGATGTGTTCCCTGATGTTTTTTAGGGTTCTGGCCTGCAGAGAACTCCCACAGGGTTTTCCCATTACTGCAGAGAGCGAGCAAGAGTGTGTGCTAATATACATCCTCAAAAGCATAGAGTAAAATGCCCAGTGTGGTGTGCAAAAGTGTGCTGAGATGTTACACATATTAGCCGCGAGAAATTCGCATCAGTGTTTATTACGAAACTAATTCATTATCATATGAATTGCATTCGCCGATGGCGTCGTTTATTTGAACGCGCTACCTGCGCTGTTTTAGCACCAGATTCGCTAAAGGAATTATGCAAATCAGATAACAATGCAAATGCGCCCACACGATTAGCGCTGAACGCAATTAGCACCGCACAGTCCCCCGTATTGTGAAGACAATCGTCCCATACTGTACTTACACTGCACAAAATCTTTAAAGTCTTTAAAAAGCCACAGTGTCACAATTTATTTATAAAGCACAATTTCAAATAATAAACTATTGATAACAACATAAAACCCAATAAGAAATGAACAAAGAAACAGATAACATGGCACTGCATCAGAATTTAAAAGCTATGGCAAACACACAACACTTCAGTTTGGACTTTTCTACCGTTGGGGCCATCCTACTAACCGGCAGACTAGTTTACCAGCAGACTAGCTGGCAGACTTTTAATTGTCCGATTATATAGCGTCTCTCTATCATTCTATGATCATTTGATGTATAATTACAGCCGTGATCAATAGCAAACAAAGACAAAATTTGAAATAAACGAAAGGCCACAATCTACAGTATATAAAGTAACCCTAATTTGCATAAAAGGAGGCGTGTTTGCACCAAAACAATGACAGTGACTTCATTTAAATAGTCTGGTGTTTGCACCCAAATATTGCATGCAAAATGGCGCAACTGTTTACAGAACATGCCCGTGCTCTAGCATGCTCTGATACACACAATAAACCTTTTCTAAAAGATATATAAATATTTTAATAAATTCTCAAATCATGTGGATTCATTTTTCATCTTTCACGGAAGATAACTTGCACACCAGTTAGATTGCACCAGTTTTATGTCTGAAATGACTACACTGTGATATGCATATGGAGCTTCTGCCATGCCTCAACGATTACAGATGGCCGCACAATATTTATTAAATATCCTTTGATTATCATAATAAAAACAAACTTTTATTTAGCAAGCCTGAATATCAGAACTCAATGTTTTGCATTTAGCATTATGTGCTTATTGACAATAGCTAACAGATCTGTGGTGATCTGATGTGAATCTAAAGGCTGTATTACACTACACCACTGTTAAAATCTGAACAGATTTCAAAACACTAGGCATCACACATAGTGATCACACTGTTCGACTGTCAAGTCAGCTCAAAATATGAAAATACCCTGTCTGAGGGTAAAGTCAGAGTTTGAACCATCATACACAGCAATTTTCTGTGAAATCTGTCAACCCTGAGTGGCCAAAATCTCAGACTCGCCCCTGACTGCAAGTCAGGGCTAAAGTCATAGAGTATAATTCAACCTTTAGAAGTGTACTCAGAGAACAACTTTAGGTTGTAGGAACATTTCCATAACCTTTCTTTTAAGATGGAGGAACATTCAAAATTATGTTATTAATGTTATTGCATTATTATTTAAACATTTTCTATATCTGTTTTTTAATCATTCCACTAACAACTTTAGAATATTTTTTTATAAATATGATATATAAAATTTTAAAAATCTACTACTTTTTAATAACTGAGAGAACTTTTAGAGAACAACAGCCAATGTTCTGAGAACGTTCTCTGCTATCTAGAAAGCATAAATAAAGTCTTAATGTTAATATCAGTAGATATTCAAACGGCTTATTAATTATTGTCTGTTGTGTTGTTATGTTTTAGCTAAGATGACAGCGACATTTAACAGCTAAACATATCTGCTATGTTCCTCCTGTAAAAGAGTTTTCTGTTTTTGAGGCTCTTAAAACATTACAACCCCTTCAAGGCATTTGACTCACATCTTACACCGTTCTGTTCTCCGCGCATATAATCGTCTACACTTGAATGCTGCAGACAGGTTCAGATACAATGAGCCCAAGGTGAAATGATTTCTGAGGGAAATTTGGTGAAAACAGAGCAGGGTGCTGATAACGATCAGAGGAATCGAAGCGTTTGTCTGGGAAGCTTCCTGCTTGCATCTGTCTCTGGATAGGGCTCGCATGGGCTGACATGTGTTGGTGACTGGCCTAACGCTGGCTCTCTGGAGTTCTGCAAGATGCTTAGAGAAACATCCAGGGCTTGTCATTTGCCGTGAATGTTGCCTACAGCGACCCAGAGGCTCTGCTTGTGTAAGACAGACATCGTGCCCACAGGCCATTTTGATTTTCTGGTATCCCCTCTCATTTTATTTTATTGCATGATCTAAAGTCTAATGCGTAATAAGTTATTCTTTTAAGTTTGCAGCGTGTGAAGCTTTGTGCTGGTAAGGAAAACACGTCTCTGCGTCACAAGCAACTAAATAAAACTGCAATAATAACTGATCCTTAGAAAGAACTCTTTTGTTGAAAATGTCTCTTTTTTCAATAAATATGATACACACGATTGGAATGGAGCAGTAATATGGGCAACACATGATCTGTGAGTAATAAAATATACTTACATTTAATGAAGATAAGGCACAGCTGCCCGGGTGTTGCTATGAGGTTGCTAGGATGTTCTGGGGACCCAAATATATTGGAGACTCATAGATCTCCATAATATTCAGACTTATGCCCCTCCTTCAATGTAAGTCTATGGGATTAGTTAGTTTTATCACCTGCCAGGACAGTCCCATCATTTAGAGTAACAAAACAGCTGTTTAGCCACATGAATTGAT